>WAAB01002972.1:0-13420 GCA_013389865.1 Piaya cayana | reverse complement strand
TTCTTATTATATATACACAAACATGCACGCATATATAAGCATGTATATAAATATATAAAGAGCTATTGTTTTAATTAGCCATTGTTTCAGAATTCTGGAAACTGTTCCCTTCTGAAGACCACCCTGAAGGCAGAGATCCACACAGATTTATAGCTCTGCTTGCCCTGAGCTTGCCATGTGGCATGACTTTCTATGCTGCTCAAGATCTCAGGCACACAGGCAACTGAGGAGGTAAGGAAAGCACAGGGCACAGCAGCTTTCTGCCTCTCTTGAGCTGGGTCCCCACCTTGCACTGGGGCTGATGTCCTTCTTATGGCAGTCAGGATGATGAAGACCCTGACAGAGAGCCTGGTCAGACCAAACAAGAAGGTGTTTCTTCGCAAACACACAGATGTATAGTGATATATTTAACCTGTGCGACTCTCTTCCACGGGATGCTGTAGGGATTAAAGGCACCCCTGAGTTCAGAAAGCAATGATACAAGGTCATGGAGGGAAAAGCCACTGAATGCACCAAACAGAGATATAGCTGTGGCTTTCTGAGCATCTTCACTGGGACTGGCAGAGAAAATCACCTATATGTGTTGGGTCTAGAATTACATTTCACAGCCACGGCCTCTGTCAAAGAGTGGGCTGACACTGGTTTTATGCCTTCAGCTGATGCCCACAGAGACTGGATACACAGATCCAAGGAGGAAAACAGCCATAGAGTCATCTGCTCCTCTCCTTAATGTTTTCTAAGCTGGTGGTTTATCAGCATAAAGATTGCACCCCTACCCAGCAAAGCAGCCTATGAATTGCCCATAATCCATCCATTTTCTGCACTTTTCAAATGTAATTCTGTGGTGGAGGCTCCCCAAGCTGAGTTACAGCCTTGAGCAAATTTATACAGTTGTGATCTAAATCCCTGTGAAAAATTCCACCTTCTTATGGAAATCCAGTGGCAGGGAGAGCTGTGATGCCAAGTTGGCACCGTGGCCAAAGAACAGGGAGCCTTATGAAAAAGGAAAAATGAGCAGGGGGTGAAGACTAGGAGGAGGGGATGTAAAGCTTGGAATGGGGAAATTTTCCAAGAAATCCGCTCCTTGAGCTTACTCGGTTTTTAAAGCAATCCAGGAGAAGCAGAAAAAACTAATCAAAGCTCAATGAGAGCTGTTAGTAGTAGAATGAGTGCCAGCACAAAGGAAATTTAAGCAGCAAACAACAGAACCTAGAATTAAAAAACACAAATGTTTGCCTTGTTTTCTTAAGGCAAGAATAAAATAATAATTTCAATTAGCTGGCAATTAGCTACAGGGCTGAGCTCTGTGGTTCCAGACCTGGGTGGAACCTCTACCTGTCTCTGTGCAGAGGGGCAGCGTGAGGCTTGTTCTGGGCAATGGGGTAAGGCACGTTCAGCCAGGCACACCCAGAAAGCACCTGCTTGTTGTGTTTTTAGCCACAACAGCTCCCTGGGAACCTCCATAGCTCCTTTGCGCTGCAGGTATTTGCAAGCAGCAGTCCCAAAATTTGTATCTAAGCTGTAAAACGGGTTTGTGTTGAACCCAAGGGAGCCTTTGAGACCATGTCCTGTGGCTTGTGGGAGGCTATGCTTGCTAATCACAACTTGCAGCCTTACGCTCAAGTCTAACCTTGTCTTTTTGCTTCCCCAGGTGCTGGACAGGGTGTCCCAAGAGCCTGCAAGCCACAGCCAGAGATCCAGGCTGGCAGCAAGATGTACCCATGCCCAAATACTTCCACAAATCTGTGAGTAAACTCTGAATCTGGTGTCCCAACGCTGTCAGTTTACCTGTGCTCATCCCATTGTCCACTGGATTGACAACTGTGCCAAATAAATGGGGAAAATCAGCTTGTTCTCAGCTTTTGCAGCACTACGCTTTCTCAGCTGGCCAAAAAACTCTGCCATCTACCCCACCACATCACCACAACTCACCTTCACGTAGTCATATTCACAGAGGTAGGATGACTCCAAGTCAAAATGCATGAAGTACAGCTTGATTTTAAATCCGTCAGGCACAGAGATATTCCACGTCACTTCTGAGTCGCTGGGATAGGAATCAGGGAAGTTGGGAGACTGAATCTCCCCAAACATGTCTGTCAGCTCAACAGCATCCACTGTGCAGAGCAGCAAGGCACAAAAGGACCAGGTCAGGGGGTACCTGGAAAACACGTGTGAAGAGATGAAATGAAACTCTGGCAATGCCAAAACCTGTTGAGGGCTCCATCTTTTTTCCCAAGTTACACATTTGAAACAGCTGGGAGGGAGATGCAGCACCGTGAGTACCATGAGCAGAACCACTGCCAAGCTGCAGGGTGGTAGAAGCGAGGGTGGAAGCTGCCCATGGCTCCTAATAGGGGAAAGCTCCTTTGAAAGGTGACACAGGCACCATGTGCGATGCAAAGGCACCTCCACAGCTCCCAGCCAGCTCCCGGCCTTATCAGGAGCTTAGTGTTTCTCATGCTTCTGGGAGCAGCAGCCGCTGGCAACAAGCCCTTTAAGTAATGGGGCTCTGATGGGCAAATCTTCATTTAATGGAAGAATAAGCATAAAGATGCTTAATAAAATAACGATGCTCTCTAAATTGGTTTAATGAAAGCATCATGGCAATAACTGCTAAGTATCATTATTGTTATTACTACTTAGCCTCATCCTGCCAAATCGGGATCATTGACTCTCAAGATCAGCTGGGTAAGAACATCGTCATGTTACTCTACACTCTTCTCCTTTTTTTCCTTCTCTCCCTTTTCTTCCCTTCTCCTTCCTTTTCCTTCCCCTTTTCCTTTCTTCTTTGTCTCTTAGTGTACCACTCACCTCAGATGGAGAAGCACACAGAGGCTGAGATGCTTAGGGATCTTTTGCCATCAACTCAGCTTTTAAAAAATACAAGCCTAAAGAGTTTGTCCCAACCTGTTTGTCTCAGAGGAGGGCGGAATGGACAGGTAAATCAGTGGCAGTCCAGCTGACCTCTCACCAGCCTCGAGCTCCATTTCAGTATGAAAATGAGCACAAATCAAGTATTTTGCCGTGCAATGGGAGAACATCACCTGTGCTGGAGGTTCAAACACAAAAACCAGTGCCACTGCATGGGACCCAGAAAGAAGAGACCTCAGGCTTTTTACACCCAGTGGAGCGCACGAGGGCGAAGAAACATGCAAGAAATTAGAGCCACTGGAGATAAAGACCTCTGTTCTCTAAAATAGGTACTAAGGCCTGGCAAAGGCTTGTAGGTGTGTACTGCAGGCACTGGAACTACTCACATGCACACGTACACACAGTTTCAAAATCAGGGTTTGATTTAGGTATGCTGGTGAGGAAATTGAAGCTATGCAAGTGGATTATTTTTAACCTGCCCGTGTTCTTTTAAAACCAGGGCAGTGGATTTCTGGGGCTCATTTGTATGGTGCCATCAGTTTTCCCAGCTCTTCATTTACAAAGCAAAGTTAATGGGAGCTCAGAAATTTGGATCAATTTGTCTTCCAAGCAGAGTGAGGTTGAACATGTCTTTTTTTCTGACAGCTTGTCTGAAACCACAAAAATGTGTGAAGGGAAAAATCTGTTTCTTCGTGCACTCATGGGGCTGGATGCTCAGCGGGTGTAAACGGGCATCACCCCTCACCTGGAACGGGCCACTTGCTAGTGCAACTCTCTGCTTTCCCTTTAAACAGGGGAGGCAAAACAGCATCAAACTTCTTTCCCACGCCGGGGAAAAGTCTCAACCTTATGTAAAAGTGATAAAGGACCGCGGCGTGCGCAGAAACCCGGCTCGCGCCTTTGGCCATGTTACTCTACACTCTTCTCCTTGCCATGGACCATGGCTCGCACCTTTCGCCATGGACCAGTGGCTCTCCCAGGCTGCGAGCCCCTCGCCCGAGGCTCCCTCCGGCTCCGCGGGGATGCCGAGGGGCCAGCCGGGCTGCAGCACGAAGCCGAAGCTTGAGCAACGCCTCGTTTTCTTGCGGCTGAGGAAAACCCAAAGCCGCGGGCATCAGAGAAGGGGGGGATGCGCCCCCGTGCCCGGCCGTGCGCCCCCGGGGCTCAGCCCGTCCCGGAGTTACTCACCTCATCGTGCGGAGCAGGAGGGTTGGCTGGGGGGGTGTTTAGCGGGGAGGGTTGCCGGGTTGCTTTGCGGGGGCCGCTTTCGCCTCTTTCCAAGCGGCTCCGCCGGCCGCCTTATCTCTCTCCGGAGATTTGCGAGCGTGTGCGCGCCGCTGTGTGTGCGCGGCCGGGGCTCTCTGGCATTTTCCATGCAGGTCACGCCTTCCCCTGCCTGCAACCAACATCCCCACGAGCAGGCAGGGAGACCTGCCTCATGGGAAGAGTTATCCCCGCCGCTCCCTCCTCCTCTCCCGTCTCGGGGCTGCCCGGGAGCTCCAGTGAAGTTTTTTTTGTCTTCCCTAATCTCCAAAGTTTTTTTTTTTTTTTTTTTTTGTGTGTGTGTGTGCCCATGCACATTGTGTTTCCTCTCACCCCCCTCTTTCCCCACAGCCAGCTTTGCCAGATGGCTAAAAATTTGCCTCTCAATAGGGTCGGAGGCTCCAGCAAAAATAGAAGGCACGAACGTGTGAAAAAAAAAAAAATTAAAATCCCGACACCCTGTGTGGGGATAAAGAGCTGTAGTGGTGCTGCTGCTGCAGCTGGGAACTGGCGCTCGGCTTCTCCGCTCAGAGCAGCCTTTGGGATGGGAGTCTGGTTTCCAAGAAACTTTTGAGATGTGACAGTCCGAGTAAAATCGAGACCTACTTTGTAGCCTCCTGCATTGAATTACTGGGTTCAGCGTTTTGTCCCAGGGGGGGAAAAAAAAAATTAAAATCCCGACACCCTGTGTGGGGATAAAGAGCTGTAGTGGTGCTGCTGCTGCAGCTGGGAACTGGCGTTCGGCTTCTCCGCTCAGAGCAGCCTTTGGGATGGGAGTCTGGTTTCCAAGAAACTTTTGAGATGTGACAGTCTGAGTAAAATCGAGACCTACTTTGCAGCCTCCTGCAGGGAAAAAGAACAAAAAAAGAGTGGGTTTAGGTGTAGATTGTGCTTGGGAGCAAGAAGTGTAAAGCTGCAGGTTTTGAGGGCGAGTCCCTCCTGTCGAGGAAACAGGTAAAAACACGATCGCTCCCCGCGAAGACACGGGAGATTCATTTCTTGTGCCTGTGACAGACACAAAGCAACCCGAATCCCTATTGTCTGCGCTGCTAAGTGGGAAAAAAAGATCTGTTTGAGCCGCAAACAAGGGAAGAGCCCCTAGGAAGTCAAAGGATGCGAGTGACTCCCTCGTCCAGAGCTGACACCCTCGGAGACTGGAGGAGCAGAACTTTAATAGTTGTTTACCAACTTCAGCTTGAGCTGGTTAATGTAAACCCCGCAGGCATCCTCTGGCAGGCACGGATACATATGCGGAGCGTTACAAGAGACACAAACAAGAGCGGGGAAGAGGCAGGGAAGCAGGGATGTGTTGGCAGCGCTCCTGGAGCAGCAGCTCCCGGCCCTCCCGGGCTCCCCCGATGGCAAAGCTGCTGTTAAAGGGGCGACGCTAACCCCAGTCTCTGCGGCAGCTTCGCCCCTCCTGCCATCCCGGAGAAGCCGGGAGGCGAGAGGACAGAGTGAAGAAAATACTGATTTTTTTCCCCCCATTTCATCCCTTTGTGCTCCGGGCGGTGACAGTTCATTGGCTTCCCAGGCAGAAGCTGCTTTTCTTGCTCCTGTGGGTCTCTGCTTCTGTGCTGGGGAAGAAATGGTACCTAGGAGGCTCAGTCAAGTAAAATAGAAAAATATGAGCGGAAAACCACTAGAAAAAAATAGCAGAAAGGCTATGGGCAAAGGGAAGATTGCAGCCTGCCGTTATTTGTAGCTTTATTTGGGAAGTTTTAACAGCTCATCACTGTATAGACACGAGCTCTCACTCATGCTAAGACACCCAGGCAAGCTGATCAAACTAATTAATATGTAAGCAATGTGTCACATGCAAGGCTTTATTTTTGCAAACAAGTGTGGTCTTGCCTTAGCCCTGAATACATTGTCATCTATTTTTTCCCTGCCTCTTCTGCAGGGTGGGTCCTTCGTACACTCATTTTTCTATCATGACAGCCTTCTATAGCTTTTTGGAACAGCTTCTCTAATTCGGGGGCAGCTTTGATTCTGAAGTGATGCCTTCTTTTTGCATCCTAATGCCTCTTTCAAGCCAGATCATCAAGGGTCTGTTTTACACTGTGAGTCTGGAATGGGACGTGTGAAGGGGTAACATGAGCCGAACATGTTTTTGGACTGTGTTGCTGGGAGTACTAGGGGCTTAAAGCATCCATGCAGAGCCTGTAGGCTCTGGAAGGCAGGAGAGGGTGCCCAAAAGCCGTGGTGCTGCAGACCACATCAGCAGCCTTCTGAGCTGAATTCCCTGCCAGACTGCCACGTTCAGAGCAGATTCCTTGCCCTGATGCTTATCCAGGCTCCAAAACCCCTTGGTATGCAGAATCATAGCTCCTTGCAGGCTCATGCTCACCAGGTCAGGGATCAGGGATTGTTTTCTGGCCAAATCTGACCTGAAACAGCATGGGCTCCTAAAGAAAGTTCAGAGGCAGTGACTGAATGGCCACAATCTCATTTCTGCTGTCCCCAAGTTTCTAACGCTGTCTGCAGCCTCATGCATCCCCATTCCCTCCTGCTCCAAACCCCAACACCTGCAATGTCCTAGTCCTCTGCTAAGTGACTCAGATCTCCAATCCAGTCCTATTGGAGCCCTAATTAGCTGGCATGGGTAATTGCACTGCCTCCCTGAGTTGAGATAGATCAACCCAATGGATTCTGCATCCCACTGCTGCTATGGGTCTGGGGCTGCCTTAAAGGGCTCTTCCCACTGAGTTGCAGTGCAGCCCAGTACTCCAGTTTGCCCCATTCATGCTGTTAGCTGCTCTTTACCTAAAATATCCGGCTAGCTCATATTTATCCCAGTGGTGCCAAGGGTGTTGATCCTTGTCCCCACTTTACTGGGGGAGTTGTAGAAATGTTAGCTGAGGCCTCATCACACAGTGACAGGAATGGACATGCTGAGTGTTTAATAAGGAGTGTTTTCTTCCCCAGGTGCTGATGGGAGAGTGAAGTTAGACTGTGACAAACCAGCAAACTTGGACCTGCTTTCTCACCAATGTGCTCTATACTTGAAGAGGGCTTCCTTCTGCATGTCTGTGATGCTCACCGAGGTCAGCACTGTTATCCAAGGCATTTCTTCAATGCTGGGGTCAAAATCACCTCCTGTAAACAATAGCCCTACACTCAGTGAAGATCGGCAGGGATAAAACAGCTGCAGAAATAAGACTGTGGGTTGAATCTACACCTGGTATGAACAATCATACACTGAACTGTCTTGTGAGTGCTTGTGGCCCCGCTGCCCACTGGGTCAGGCCAGCACAGCCCACACCACAGTCTGTCTCAAGCCCTGTATTGGGCTTATTTGCAACAAGTGTGCTTGCTCCTTGGCACATCCTCCTGACAGGGACAAAAGATGTATCAGATCCTGCTCCTCGATGGAGCTGTGACATCTCACCAGCTCTCCTCCACCTTGGATACTGGAGGAGAAACAAGCTCTGCTCCTGGCATCTCTCCTGCGGCTCAGATGGGTTCCTGGAGCCCCCTCGTGGCTCTTACCACTGGCGAAGTCCCACCAAAGCCATCACTAGGGTGCTGCTGGTGGGGCCCTCCGCACCCTGCGGTGGGTTCTCTTTGCAGTCCAGATGCTAGGGGGGCAGCAAAGACCCACTTTGGGGATGTCACTGGGGGACAGGACACGAAGGTGACAACAAAGACAGTCAGGAGACTGACCAAGGCAGATAGTCCCACTGCAAACCCATCTCCCTGCTTTGTCATCTTGGGATGAGACAAGTTCTTATGGAAGATATGCTGTGCCCTGCCCTTGGAGTCCAGTGCACGGTGCGCTGTGATAGTCCCAGGCTCAGATCTGGAGGGATGGAGAGAAAAGGATGAGCAGGCGTGGGAAAAGGGAGANAGGACACGAAGGTGACAGCAGAGACAGTCAGGAGACTGACCAAGGCAGATAGTCCCACTGCAAATCCATCTCCCTGCTTTGTCATCTTGGGATGAGACAAGTTCTCTTGGAAGATTTGCTGTCCCCTGCCCTTGGAGCCCACTGCACAGTGCGCTGTGATAGTCCCAGGCAGAGGTGGCCCAGATCTGGAGGGTTGGAGAGAAAAGAATGTGCAAGCGTGGGAAAAGGGAGGCATGTGGCAGTGGGAAAAAGAAGATGCGCAGAGATGGAGAAGGGAGGTTGCACAGAGGTGGGAAAAGAAGGGCGATGGCAAAGGGATGCTCTTTGGAGAAGGGAGAACAGCCTGGAGGCAGCGTGCCCCGAGGCCGGCTGCCCGGGACGTGAGGATGTCCGTGTGTCCCACGGGCACCGCGTGCCACTAGATGGCACTTGAATCTCTGCTTGGGAAGGTTGGGGGGGACAGAGACCGGAGTGAGGCGCAACACGGGGGCAGCTCGGGAGCGCTGGGACCTGGGGGGCTCTCAAAACTGCTCCTTGCAGGCAGTTTCCTCTGGTCATTGTGCCGGGTGGGCTGGACAAGGAGAAGTGTTAGAGACGGGATGGCCTTTTGGGACAGATAGGTTGCACCCAGCGTTCCCTCCCTGCCCCTGGACCATTCCAGTCTTCTGGCATTGACTCTGCGGCAAGGTTGATGCCACAGCCCTTTGCGGCCATAACTTGCTGAGATGTTACACAGCATCAGCTAGAAGGCACCTAAAAATCAGATGTAGTGCACTATCAGCACAGCCCAATGGTTATTTGCAATAAATCGATGCTTCCTTTAGCTGCAAGGGAAAGATCAGATCCATAACACTGTGGATGGAAATATTAAGCCTTCTTTTTCCCATTTTTCAGCCTCATCCTCTGCTCCTACATGCACACCGTGGGACACAGATTCAGGGGATGCACCCCAGCTATCAGACCCTGTTCACAACAGATATGAGATGATATAGATTCAGCAACCTGGCACTCCCTTCTCTGCTGAGACTGGCAAATGCTTAGGAAAGCCCAAAAGCATGCACAGAGAAAAAAAACCATATAACACTGAAATGAAACCAGACAGATGTTGATTTTGTGTCGTATACTGGTTCAATCAAATACATCATCTCCTGCTGCAGGGTCCCAACCACTACATTACTGTCTCCTCCTAAGGTCCTAGAGTTGTGACTTTGTGCTGGTATTTAACCATGTTTGCTAGTTTGCTGACCCTGACTTTGATGGGTATTTTGGCTTGCTCCTCTTCATATTTCACGGGGAGGGCAGCCACTAGATGCTCTTGAGAGAGTGAGATTTGAGGTGCTGAAGCATCACCCACCATGATGGGATATAGCCTGGCTGTGCCTATGCCTCCGTTGAAGAACAGGCACAAAGACTTGTGAAGGGTTTAGGCACTCAGCACCCACAGAAACAGGCGGCAGAGCATCCCTTGCACACCTTTGAGAATATAAGACTTCTGAAGCTTTTTTTTAGCAGTTCAGAGGAAAGTTGGGGCAGGGACATGCTTTGGAGCTTACGGTCCTGTCTTGCAGCCTGATACCCCACAATCTTCCCAGTCCTAAGGAGCTCTTGGGAAGGCTTGTTTCCCATTTCCAAGTGCCCAGAACCTTTTCTTGTCCAAACCCTTTTCTCAGTGGCAAATGAGTCACTGGAGAGCTTTGAAACCTGTAAACATCCCCAAATGGCCAACCCCTCTCTGTGCAAACCAGTGTCCTTTTAAAAGGCAACATGCAGTTGTAATGCTTTCAGACGAGCCCAGATCGCTGTGATTTCCCCCTGACCGAGCGGCTGTGAAATTGCAGCAGGGGCAGAGCGTGGCGTGACTGAAGTCATTATGCGGGTGGCAGGGGATGATAGCAAATCTGCAGTGTTGGAGAGGACTGCATGCTGTGCGGTGTTCTGGAGCACAGATAACAAGAGCTGGCTGAGCTCAATCAACAGTTTGTTTGCAGGACCTTGCTTCTCTGGGTGAAAAAAAAAGTACCCCAACAAAATACCAGAACAATCTAAGAGCATTGTTTCCTTCTCTTTTTTTGTTTCCAAAAGTTTGTCCTGGCTGAAGCTGGTGGTTGTTGAACCACGGCATGAGCCATTGCTGGCCCTGATAGCCCGTGCTCACATGCCCAGGGTATATTTTTGATTTCTGTATCTTGTAACTCCCAGAATTTGTTCTGCAGCCTCTGTTCTGGGTGTGTAACACTCTACCCTAAATGCAGCTTCTTTCCACTTTTGGGAAACAAGGAAAGTAACAACTTGGAGAAACTGGAGCTTCCTGCCACCAAAGGAGATGGATGCCCATTTTCCTTTGGTGCCAGCAGAATGTTCAAGGCTCCACCAAAGGGAAGATCTCTCCGCTGGGTTGCAGCAATCATTTAAAAATGTGGTTGATGGTCAGGCTGTGGTGGACAGGGAAGCTTTCAGGTCTTTACTAGCTGCAGTGATGAACAATCCTGTCCCTGAAGGTGATGTGCCGTGTCTGCCTGCCTGATGGGGTCTGGAATATAGTGGCACCAAGAAGGTCATTGACCAGGGAGCAATTCAAATGGTGGTGCCATTTCATCCTTGGCGGAGCTGGGGCTGGCAGCAATTTGCTGTGTGTCTCTAGGGCTGAGGACACTGCCCATATATGCTATAGCTTATGAATATTCATGGTCCATGCTCCTGCCTGTGTCCTTGGTAGGAAATATTTTCTATGCTGATGGTGTTGTCCTCATGAAGTTGGCTACCTCAAGCTAGTTGTCCTGGAAAGAAAAGGATCCAAGGAATGTATGGAGAGATGCTACCATGACATCCAGCACTTCTGGTCCTGGTGGTGCCAAAACTGATGGCAAACTCTGAGTGCTGGACTGATTCTTCCTGTAGAGGTGCCACTGCCAAGTGACTTGTTTGCATTTAGACAGGAGTGGAAACAGCCCCTGCTGCCACCAGCATGAAAACCCCCATGATTGCAGGGCCTGCCAGTTGCTTCAGGAATTGTCCCTCTTGCTTCTGGCACGTGGCCACCTCTGGGATGGGACATGGTTGCTGTTGAACTGCTAAGGCTGGAAGGTGTTACAGACATATGGGGGGGCAGTTGGCAAGAAGAAGGTATCTCAGACAAGCCATTTGACTGCTGATGCTTGTTCACATCCCGTTACTGCTGAAGACACCCCCCAGGTCCCCACAGCCACATCTGGATGGGTGCCTCATCTGAGAAGCTGCACTTCACACACAGAGCGGTGTCAAAAGCTGGGGCCTGATGTCCTCTGCCTTAGTTTCCCTCAGTGCCACTTTCTCATGGTGAGGATGACTGCCAAGACATGTGAGATGCTCTGGCATAGGAAAGGTGAAGCCATTAGTCATAATGGCAATACAAAGGTTGAAGTCATTGCTCTGCCCGCTGATAAATATGCTTCCCAGAGCGACTGCCTTTAATGTGGCTGAAGGGCCAGCTGTCCCAGCCCTCCAAACACCCCTATCCAGGGAAGGTCTAGACATTTAACCCTTCCAGTGCTCATCCTGTGGAGCAGCAATATGAAGACTGGAAACTGATGGCAATGCACAGACAGTGAGGAGGGAAAGGACTTGGCAAAGGAAGGATTCAAGGACTGCAAGCTGTTTGCCTGCCTCTGTGCATTACTCCAAACCAGCTGAGTGCAGTCATTCCTCATGTGGGCTGCGTGGGTCTCGCTGTGAAGTATTATCTACAAGCACTGGCTCTGCTCTCGTTAACAACCTGTTAATCATCCACTGCTTGTCTTTAGGAGGTGTGCAGGGACCTGGCGATTGGCAGGCGATGCACAGCATGTTCTGTAGGCTGGAGGGGTAATATAGCTTATAGATCACATAGCTGGAGACAGGAATGCTGGGTGGATTTTAACAACCCACCTGCATTTATAGGACCCAGCAATGGGCCATTAGTTATCTTGAAAATCTGCTGTGGCTCGTGTTTTTATGCACAACCACATATACAACGTCATTCAAGTCACGTTTCAGCTCTTACTCATGCCTCAACCAACGGCTTCAAGACACAAAAACTTGGCTGATGAGCTGTAGGTTTGGGAGAAGCAGAAGATTGTTAGTCTTGAGGGCAGTGGCAGGCGGAGAGGGATGGTGCCCTGGGCTGTATTTGTGGAGAGCAATTTCTGCATTATTCATTTAGGAGTGAGTTCTTTGGGGGTGTTTTTCAGCACAAAAATTGATACTGAATATTTCTAGCATCAAAAAATGATTTCCACACAGGTGATTTCACCTGCTGTCAGGATGCAGTCACTTCTAGGGCAGAGTACAAGTACCAAAAGCACATTACAAGAGCAGTATTGAAACAGGGCAGGTGGGTAAAAGAAGTCTGAAGCCAGCACCTGTCTGAGACACCATCAGGCACTGACCCAGACTCACATTTGCCCTTGCTTATAGACAGAAGAATGTAAACATCAGTTTTACATCTGAGTGCTCAGCTCAAGCTCTTCAGCCTCAAGGCATGACTCAGGAGTGGGGCGCTGAGGGTGGCTGGAACCCAGGTTTTAACACTGCCTGCTGAACTGACTCAGGTGCACTGGTTTTACCTGGGGACCAGTTAGAAGGAGCCTGAAAACTGCATAAACAGCTGCAAAGCAGCTGAGAGTTGTGTTGTTACACTGAGCTTCAGAAGGATTTTTGTTTTCTTCATGGCCTTTCTGATCTTTCTCTCTCCTCTGCTATTTCCATTGGCATCAGGGCAGATAGGAGTGTCAAGAGCTGCTCAGAAAGCTGAAGGATGCAGGCTGGGTGAGGTGTGGTATACCTGGTCCTTAGGAAATCCAAGAAGTGTGGGTGGGGATGTCTGTGAACTGCAGGAGAAGATGTAGGCTTGTCTTGCCATGGAAGATTTTCTTGTAAGCCATCTATGTCCATTTTCTCCTTCTTTGTAGCTGCTTGTAGGGGCTGAGCTGGGAATCATGAACATTTGCTCAGCTCCTAGTCTGGGCTCCCTGGAGAAAGCTGGTCTGTAGTGACGGGAGGCAGGAGGGGACAGTGTGCAGGGTATGAGCTGTATCTATAGCCAATGCAGTTGGGTGAAGATGCTGTATGGTACCATACTATAAAGAGTGAGAAAGATACTAGACTCATACAAAGAAGTCACTAATGAAACTCCAGCAGCGTTAACTGAAGGACTGTTCAGCCTCATTGTTTGCAGTAGCTGCTAGTGATGTGCTGTGCTTCATGCCTCATTGATGCTAGGGTAGTGCTGGAAAGGAGAAGGCAAAGGTGAAACTAGGGATGAGGAGGGAGAAGGTGGACAGAAAACATGGTTTAGATGCGTTTCCAAGGGAGAATCTTGAACATATTACAGCACTGTGAAGGGATAAGCTCACTGAGCAGGTTTCAGGTCACTTCACAGCAGCACTGGAGCATGATGGAGTATTAGTATAGTCAATAAGA
>WAAB01002971.1:3373-21021 GCA_013389865.1 Piaya cayana | reverse complement strand
CCCTTCAGGGAGTTGCAGAGAGCTCTGAAGCTTGTGTGTATTCCAGCAACTCACCAGTGCAAGCGAAGAGCGTGGAGGAAGGCCGACAGCCCCTCCATCACCAGGAGAATCGCGACCGTCAAGGTAGCGAAAGCAGCAAATATGAAGAAGAGGCCAAAGCCTCCACCCAGGCTCCTCACGCTGAGGCCGACGTGGATCACCATGGTCCAGAGCACCTCCGAGAGCTCTGCCAGAGGAAAGGGGAGAAGAGGCTCGTTTCAGAGCGTTCAGCGAGAGCAGACGGTTGTTACTGCTCACTTATAAAGCAAAAACTTAAGTCAAGCAAACTCCCACTGCAATGAGATGGGAAACTGAAGAGGAACAAAGTGCCTAGAATAAAGCTGGGGAGGGGCTCTTGATCAGGGAGGGCAGGGAGAGGATGAGGGGAATGGTTTGAAGCTGAAAGAGGAGAGATTGAGAATGAGATCTATGGGAGAAATGCTTCCCTGTGAGGGTGGGGAGGCCCTGGAACAGGTTGCCCAGAGCAGGGGTGGCTGCCCCATCCCTGGAGGGGTTCAAGGCCAGGTTGGATGGGGCTTGGAGCCCCTGATCCAGAGGGAGGTGTCCCTGCCCAGGGCAGAGGTGGAACTGGATGGACTTAAAGGTCCTTTCCACCCAAACCATCCCATGATTCTATGAAAACAGGTTTTGCAGCCCAGGATGTCATAACATTGCCTCCGAGTGCCACGCTTGGGGCAGGGCAGAGCCCTCACTCAGCAGCTCTGTGCTTTATTCCGTGCTTTCAACCCCACCCCTGCCTTTTATCAGGGTGCTACACAAGCAGATTCTGGTGTTCACACTTAGCCGCTCTGTCCTTTTCCAGCAGCGCTCAGCAGCTCCAAGAGGCCTCCTGCATTCCTGCCTTTCACCCACTGCCTACCAGACGCACGGATCCGAACCCCAGTTCCGCACGGAATACTCACGTGCGTGGGCTAAGCTGAGAGCCCAGAGCCTCAAGTAGGACGCGGTGTTTGAGATGCAGCCCAGGCAGTACTCGATGGTGTGGATGGCCTGGTACACCACGGTGTCGCCGAAGTCGAACTGCGAGGAGAACAGAGACATGAGGAGAGCTGCGAGCCTCGACCGGAGCACGAGGCGGCCGGCGGGGGGGGAAATGCTACCTGGTGCTACCACCACGGACATCGTGTTTGGAGCCAAACACCGACCTGTCTTCTCCTGGCTCAGCATGTCGGGTTTTATAAATGAAATAAAATGAATTCTCTTGACCTGTCAAGGCTCTGCAGAGCATTTCACTGCTGTGGCTTGAGTGTTAGCGCTTTCGCATTCTAGCAGGAAAGTGAAATATTTCAAATTCAGGCATGGGCTTTGCCAGGAAAAGACTGTTCAGCAGCAGGACGGTTTCCTAGGAACTCACTGTAACCCGTAGGCACCGCTACAAAAAGGGAGACAGTATTCCGAGTCGATACTGCGGAGGGACCTTTGCGACAGGATCAACAAAGGCCTTTTGCGAGATACACGCTCGCCCTTTTTGAAAGCACAAAACCCCCCAATGCCTAGAGCACTCTCGAAAGCGTCACATCTGAGCACTGTTCACAGGCAAAGTCTCTGTGTCTTGGTAATTTTCTGAAATAACAAGAGGAGAGCTTATAAGGCCGCCGGCCACGCAGGACACTTGCACTTTGGATTTAATCCACGCTTCAGAAACTGCTCGGATTTAANTCTCCACTTAGTGTGACCTGCAATGTTCTTTAATAAAGCCGGTCCCAGTGACCAGTTTCACCTCCCAGTGCGCAGTACGTGGAATTTCTTTAATCTTCCTGCTTGTTGCGGGTGTTTATGAAGGGATTTGAGGCTACCTCATCCCTGGAGGGGTTCAAGGCCGGGTTGGATGGGGCTTGGAGCCCCTGATCCAGTGGGAGGTGTCCCTGGGGTGGGACTGGATGGGCTTTGAGCTCCCTTCCAACCCAAACCATTCCACGATTCTATGAACGAGCAGTTTCTCAGAACAGAGATGCTCTTTTATAGAAAGATACCGCTTAGTGAACTGAACTGTACGAAACTGGACTGGTTTTGCGGTGTTTTCTGACCGGCAACAATCAGAATTATCCCTAAAACGGCCGACGGTTTGGGAAACAACCTCTGGAAGGAGTTTGTTGAGGAGCAGAATTACCAAAGACACCACATAAGGCAAACGAGACTTCTTCAGAAGTTTAAAAGAAAAACATTTTCCGTTTCAGACTTCCAGCTTACCAGGTAAACCGAGAAAGATCTGCAGACAGGGGGGATAGGACAGACAAGCTCAAGAGATGAAGTAATTAAAGGTCTGTTAATGGGAGTGTGCATATGAAGAATTAAAAGTGGCCCGTGACATGTAATTAGCTAGATCTTTCGGAAAACGAGATGCGATAACGTAACACGTTTAACCCAGCATGTTGTGCTTTACACCAATGGGAAATGGTCCAGATACACATGAAGGCCAAGCTGGCTGTACTCTTACCACCTCGTCCTCCGTAGGCTTGAAAACATAAGTTTACATTTAGTGCAGTGTCTCGATCACAACGTTAATCACAAACACAATCAATAATTCCCTCCTGAACACAACACGGGAAAGCAGAAAACACGCCACATGCACTACGGGGGCAAGAAGCTGCTGGAGAGCTGGGAGGAGGCATCAGAATGTTCCCGAACTACACGACATCAATTCCTTTTTCTTCTCCACCAGAGGCAAGGCAAAAGCAATTAATATTACAGCCAGTGGAATGAATAGAGAAACAAGATTTTACTGGCGCCACTGGAGGGAAGACAAATACTGAGGGACACGGGTTAGAGATTGATGGGAATGGTTGGACTCGATGATCTGGTGGGTCTCTTCCAACCTGGTGATTCTATGATTCTATGATTCCATGATTCTCTGATTCCCTGAAATGCCATCTGGGAGCACTATGCAACTCCCAGTGCGCAGCCCCTGCGATGTGATGGTTCTTTGTAATGAAGACAGAGCCACCTTTCCCTTTATATGCAAAGGATGCGGCTTTTTCTGGAGTCGTGGGCACGACCAAGAGATGGTCTGCGTGAAAACAGCTACAAAAACCACCTCACTGGAAGCGCTGCTGTTCAAGCAGCTCAGGAATCGGGAAACAGAGTCAAAAATCTTGCTCGGGCAGCTGCCAAGGGCTGTCAGAGAGCGAGGGCGGCCGGGTATTTACCTCTTCCCCCTCCTCGGAATGGGTGGAGAGCTGGTCGTGTTGAATGATCTCGGCATCCTCCTCAGTCGGCCCGTTGCCCACGCGGATCCCACCGAAGTTGTGCGTCCCCTACCACACGCAGAGAAAGAAAGAGCAAAGTCTTGTTTATGGTCTCTTTGTTGTTTCTTAAGACTCCGTGTGCAGCAGCAGCTCACAGAAGAGAACAAAATATTAAGTCTTAAGGCTCGGATTAAGCCAGCTGTACAATTCTGTTCCCCAGTTTGGATGGGAAAGATGCTGATTACCTGCTAGGGCTGGGAAAAAATGTCTCTCTGAATGTCCCTGATGTATTTCTACAAGGTAACTGCAACCCCAAGTGGAACAGAAGCACATCCCGCAAGAGGACACGTGCTGGCACCAACGGGCAGCAGCCGGCGGCTCTGCCCAGCAGCTGTTTGACAAGCACTGAAACCCCAACCGCTGCTGTCGATGGAACAGGACACGTGGTGGCAACTCAAAGCAGAACAGACGGACACAAACACACACACACGCAGTCGCTCCCCATCACCATCGGGCATTCTAACACCACGCACGGGAGACCAGGTTGGTCCTTACGTGGGAATTGTACCTTGTGTGAACAGGACCTTTTATAGACCCTTGTTCTGAGACTCAACGTTTGACCCTCAGCCAAACATCGATCCCTCGGGATCAGGGGCTCCAAGCCCCATCCAACCTGCCCTTGAACCCCTCCAGGGATGGGGCAGCCACCCCTGCTCTGGGCAGCCTGTCCCAGGGCCTCCCCACCCTCACAAAAAACCATTTCTCCCTAAGATCTCATCTCAATCTCCCCTCTTTCAGCTCAAAACCGCCCTCTCTCACCCTATCCCTGGTCTCCCTGATCAAGAGCCGCTCCTCCCAGGCTTTCCTAACCCTTTAGGTACTAGAAGGCTGTTGTAACCCAGGAGCTCTTCTCACCCAACAGCTCTAACCACATTCCTCCTCCTCTTACCACCAAGGAAGGATGCACAACCCCACTGATCACCCAGCAGCCATCACCCAGCAGAGCTTAAACGCATTGTAAACGCACACTGGATGACGAAGGCCTGGCTCACACCTCCCTGTGTCTGGATTTCTGTTCAGCGAGCCGTGCTGTGCGCTGTACAGCCCGATGTCACCCTCCTCCCAGAGAGCAAATGGTTCTGAATGATCTGTGGGACTATTCCAGGTTCTGAATGACCTCAGGGACTATCAACCAAGGCCTGTGAGCTGGACTCGCCTGCAGAGGCAATCTGAAACACCACAAATTCAGCCCTGGTGCTGGACCGGGGCCACCTGTGACATGGAATGTGAGCAGCCTCACTCAACACGTTAAGATTTCATAGGTTGGGATGACTATGAAAACCAAGGAGGTTTGAGATCCCCTGCCCTGTCTGCTTTCAAGGCTCGCTGCTCTGGCATGAGAGTGGAAGGGCTGCTCCGCATTCTTCTGATTTGTTCTTAGAAGCCTAATTTTATCTTAGACTGAGCCCTAAATTTGCCAAAAAAACTTGGATGGGAATTAAAGATTTTGTCAGGTTTCTGATAACACATTCAGTAGTAGTTAAAGCTCTGAAAAGAGAAATAAAAATTTAAAAAAGCACTTTTATAAGGATTTTGAGCACCTCTGAAACATTCCAAGTTATTTAGGATGAGTATCAGTATTGTGTTTGCGGACTTCTAGCCTGTGTGAACTTGTATTCTTGCAGCTTTTCCCTCACGCTCAACTTGTGACCATTCTCTGCAAACCACCCGATCCAAACAGCTCCAAAAGCTCCTTTATGCTTCTAACCTCACCCCATACAACCTTCCTCACAGGTTCTTCTGCTGAGATGCACTTCAGACACTGGATGGATTAAGCACAAAAGATCCATTTTCACTTCTGCTGTTCCTGTGAGGCTATAGAAAACATCACGATGGACGCCCTGGCCAGCAGCCACGGTGCCTCCCAGCGCCTCGGACACGCAGGGTGCACAATGAGCCTCACGTCGCCTCCCACGTTCGCACTTTCCAGTGGGACGGGCAGCACTCCCGGCTCAAAGCCAGGAGAAATCCACAGCACCGGGGAGGGGCTGGAGCGCTGGGAGCTTCCACCAAATTCATTCTGCCAGAAAAGCTTTAGCACTAAAGGACTGGCTACAGGTTTAGACAAAAATACGTAGGAAAAAAACAACTCTGAGAGGTCCATTTCATAGAATCGTGGAATGGGTTGGGTTGGAAGGGAGCTCAAAGCCCATCCAGATCCACCCCAGCCATGGGCAGGGACACCTCCCACTGGATCAGGGGCTCCAAGCCCCATCCAGCCTGGCCCTGAACCCCTCCAGGGATGGGGCAGCCACCCCTGCTCTGGGCAACCTGTTCCAGGGCCTCCCCACCCTCATTGTTAAGAATTTCTTCCTAAGATCTAATCTAAATCTTCCATCTTCTCATTTAAAGCCATTCCCCCTCACCCCATCCCTGCATTCCCTGATCAAGAGCCGCTTTCCTGGAGCCCCTTTCAGTGCTGGAAGCTGCTCTAAGGTCTCCGTGGAGCCTTCTCTTCTCCAGGCTGAACAACCCCAACTCTCTCAGCCTGTCCTCACACGGGAGCTGCTCCAGCCCTCAGATCATCTGTGCGACCACAGAAAACACGGTGTTTGGGGACACAGAATGCAAACAGAAACGCTCGACTGAGAAGAATCCTAACCCTAAACAAATACGCAAGAAAAGGAAAAAAGGGGAACTTAACCTGGGGGGCTGTGGCAGCAAGGAACCATCGTGCTGCTCTGCAGGCTTTGGTTTCAGCAGCGCTCCTGCCAAGAGGGACGCGTGCACAGAACCCGGAGACAACTATTACCCTTCAGCCTGGCGGGTCTTCCAGAATGTATCAATATTGCTGAACTTTGCTCTTTTTCACCCTAAAGGGGCAGTTGTCATTCCCTTACGAAATTCAGATACATTCCACGCTCTCTGGATAATTAGACAGAAAGCCAGCTCCCAGCTTTAAATCCATCAGGTGATTTTTTTAAAATCCACTCACTGTCGCAGGCGCTGCTGCCTCTAGTGCCTGCTCGCTCGGGACTGGGCTGACCTGGGCCTCCACGGGCTGCCCTTCCTGATAGCGAATGGAAGAGAAGAGAGGGAAGAAGAGGAAAACAAGAAGAGAAAGGGAGACGAATGGAGGGGATATGGGAGGATGAAAGATGGTCAGAGAAGGGAGAGGGAGCGTCTTTAACTGGACTGAGCTTTGACTCGCTTAACATCCTACAAGCTCTCTGCTAAACATGCAGGGAGAATTTTCAAGCGCCCTCAGCGCACGTGTGCCAGGTCCCTGCATTTTATGTCAAGATACTTGACAGCTGGAAAGCTACAGGCTACCCCAGAAGACAACCTCTCACAGAACAACCCTGTAAGTCTAAGCTTTTTCCCTTTTAATTAAGTTTTTTTCCCATCCAAACTGCTTTAACAAAGAATGATGATGTCTGCCAGCCGGTTAAGCAAACATCTCGGCTTCTACATGGTCAGCCTAGCGCAGAAGAACATCCAGCCACCCGCGTGAGACTGCTCCTAAACAAGAGGACGCGTTGTTTTCATCGTTATCAACACAAACGCTTTTTAAAAGCGGGTTGGATGCTGGATCCAGCTCTGAGAAGCAGGCAGGCCAGACTTTCCCTCCAGCGAAACCTGCCTTTACGCCTGGGAACATGCAAAATATCTTACAGGTCACCATGCCCTGTGAAGCTACGTATTCAAGTCCAAGGCGGAGAACATAACTTTCGAGATATCATTATTTTTCGTAGTGAAATTATAAGAGGATTCACCCACCAGGTGCTTTCTTCTTAAATACTGCTGGCGAAGGACCAGGGGTTTGGCTACCAGCATCCACGGCACGCACAGCAACGCCACCACCACGAGGAAACACTGCAGCCCTTTCTGCAAAAGAAACAGGTTTCAGGGGATTTAGAGGCAGACCAACCTCACACACACACACAAACAAAACCTGGCAAGGGGCCTTAAGCAACGCTGAACGACCAAATCTCACAGCACACGGATGCTTCGCTCTCTTCTCCTGGAGCAGCAGGGTGTGTCGTACCTCACGCCTGCTTGTGGCTGCCTCAGCGTGCAGGGCTGATACTGGTTTAGATCAGGAGAAAATCCCTAAGATTCTGCAGGGAAGGACAGTCCAGCAGATGTCGGTGCTGGGAGGAAACAGCGTCAGCATCTTAGCTAAGCTCAGAGGCCCCAGACTGCGGAGGCAGGACAATATTTCTAATCGTTTTCCACTATCAGTCTGGATCCAAATGTTCTGCAGCCACGGTTGACTTAGAGAACCACAGAATCATTAAGGTTGGAAAAGGCTCCTAAGACTGTTCAGTCCAACTCTGAGGCAAACCCCACTGTCCCTGCTAAACCGCGTCCCCAGGCACCACAACTACATGTTTTTTTAACCCCTCCAGGGATGGAGACTCCCCCCCACTGCCCTGGGCAGCCTCTAACAGGGCTTCACCACTCTGTCAGGAAAGAATTTTTTCCTAATATCCAATCGAAACCTGCCCTAGTGCAACTTTTCCATTTCCTCTCATCCCATCCCTTTTTATCGGGGAGAATAACTCGCCTCCCTACAACCTCCTCTCAGGGTCCTGCAGAGAGGGATGAGTTCTCCCCCCAGCCTCCTCTCCTCTGGATGAAATAGCCCCAGCTCCCTAGGTCCAGACTGATATAAATCCTCATTACAGGGATTATTCCTCCCTTCTTCGACATTACATAGCATCAGGCTTTGGAAATGATGCCACATTTCCTCCATCACAGAGATTCACACTCGATTTCACCCTTATTACAAGGTCAGTGAAAGACTCTGATATCGTGAAACATCTCCGATCTCATCCTAGCAAGGACACGCACCTGCCCTTTATAAAGCATCTTATTACTGGTATCGCTATAGGAGAAGAGAAACATGTTGATGAAATGAATGAGAAGGCTCGGGGCGTCCTTCGACGTGTGAGCATCGTAGGCCGTCCACTTGTAGAAAATGAGGATAACGAGGTATCCAAACAGGGAGGACATGAAAATCATTTCTGGAATGAACCAAAGGTAGATGTTCAGGGGCTTCTTAAAATAGCTAAGAGGGGAGAGAAAAAAAAAAAAAGCAAGAGTTTAAAATTACATTTGGTTAGCATTAAGCACATGTAGGGGAAAAGCTTTTAATGAGAATGTGAAGAGAATCTTTGGAATAAAAGAGCAGGGGCCCCACATTTCAACAACAGCTGCGACTTAAACACTTAAACTTCCCAACAGGCACAGTTCTGCGAGCACAGAAACAACTGCATTAACTCCTGACTAAAGGCTGCAAAGCCTGAGAGCCTCCCGCACCTCAAACTCGCCCCCACGCGACCCCTAAAGTTTCCCCTCCCTGCGAAAAAAACAGAGCGAAGCGCTTACATATGGTTGAGGAGACTCAAGGTGACACCGAAGAGCATGTGGATGATGCCAAGGATCACAGACATTTTCATCTTAAAGGAGTTGAGGAAGGCCAGCTTATTGCTGGCGATGTTCCAGATCTGCGGGAAACAACAGCGAGTCAGAGGAAAAGAAAAACAGAGAAGGAAAACATTTGCTTTAAGTTAACCCTCCAGGAAGCATCAGGCTGTACGAGAAGGTTTCTTTAAAGATGTTTGTCACGCGGATTATCTCTCGGCGAAATGAGCAGAAAAGCCTTTGTCTTACAGCCAGTGATCCCCCCACAAGAGCAGGAATCAAACCCTGCTCGTTTTTTTACAGTCGGCACAAGCTGCAGGAAAAAGGGGGCTGTATCCTTGCCAGAAAAAAAAAAATTATTATCCACTTGAATGAACAATTACAGAGAGTTCTGGGTTTCTGCAGTTCCTGTTTAATGTGGAACACGCACAAGTTTTGTGTCAGATACTCTAAGGAGTGTTTGAAGCAGCGTTATCGATGTAAGCAGACACAAAACGACAGGTTTACTTGGAAACCTACATTTCCAAGACTAATGGAAAAGAAAGATAAATAACTTTCCCTATGGTAAAAAGAAAATAAACTTCATAAAGTGACATGCAGGTCTAGCCAGATTTGATTAAAATGCTGCAGGGAGAGTGAGAAAAAACTTTTAAGAAACCTTTAAAGACCTGAGAACAATCTCTCTACCCTGAATCGAGCATCTCAATATGAACTGAATTAATTTTATGGGCCAGAAGTGTTTCCAACATCGACAGAGTGAGCTCAGGGAAGGGCTGGGGTGTGGAATTCTTTCACAGCGAACTGGACAGGCCCTTTTCTTTCTGCTCATAATTAACAGCAAAGGAAGGAAAAGCTCGTACCGGGTCAATGCCGAAGGGGTAGGGCCCATTGAACACCCCGGGAATCGCAGGGTTCAGCTGGAGCAGAGGAGCCGTCTCAAGCAAAGCATCTCTGTGAGGGTATAAAATTTTACAAACGTTAAGAAAAGCAACACGGTCCTCTTTGTGTGAAAACTAACAAGGCCCTTCCCTAGGGAGAGCAAGGATTACCTCAAACTGAGAGAACTTTAAGGCTCTTGCACGGTCCTAGAGTTTTACTGAATGAATAACCAAACCTCTAGCTCAATCTATTGCTCAGCGTGACAAGGAAGAAAGATGAAGGGGACAGGAATCTCACTATGTCTACAAGGAGAAGGCTCTAAACTGCATCTTCTCGTGTTTTCTGGGAGGGAAAAAAAATAAGCTGTTTTGAAACTGGACAGGTACATTTACACCCTTCTCCCAACCCTGCTTGAGCTGGAGTTCAGAAGTTTTTGCTCTCTTGAGACGGGGGGACAATGGGGAACGATAAGTCACCTGCATATCACTGTCACCCTTTATCTCAGTAGCAAGTATTTACTCACGACCAATTGCCTTTCGTGAACATGGGCCGGACGCTCCACGACGAGCCGAACATATTGAGAGACTTGGAGAAGCAGTCGTTGTAGATGAGGCCTGTGTAAGTGGAGAAGAGCCCCATCAGCAGAATGATGTATCGGCCACTGAAAACCATGTTGAACATCTGGTGTCAAAAGAAAGGAAGGAGCCCGTGAGGACAAGGAAGGCCTCTCATAAAGACAAAACAGTCAAATCAGTCTGTTGCGGGACAAATACCAGACTAAAATCCCCAAGTCTCTGTTCTCTCATGGCAGGGATTAAGGGTGCAAGAGGCAGGACTGCAGGACAGAATCTGCACACAGAGGATAACGAGGCAGCACGACTGCCCACGGAGAATCTGGGATGAGCTCAGGAGCACAAATTACCCTCCTCACACTGCTCCAATCCCCCATCCAGCAGCACCAGTCTGGGAGCAGGCAGAGCAGACCCTGCTCGGCTTTCTCCACGCTGTCGATTATCCTAAATCCCCTTCATCTCCTGTCAAGCCCTGAACGAGCAAAACCCACCTAGATCAGCAAACAGGAGGAAGCGTGGAGATAAGATAAACACCTACAGAAATTAGGAGCTTTGCAGCGACTGAATCCCTTTATGATTCAATCGAGTTGTGGGGGGTTTGTTTACAAGAGCCCACGTGCCACACTTCAGATAAACAATCTCCTTCAAACAACTGGAAGGAATGATTTCCAATAAATATCTGAAAGGAAAACCACAGGAACTCACTCCTACTATGAAATTGCGCTGCTTGGTCTGCTTCCCACTCTGTGTGCTCCACGGATTTCAAATGTGAGGAGAAACACTCAAGGGCGGAAGGATGCGAGTAAACCAAGCAACTGATTGTTCCAAACTCGAAGCTCAGCACAACCTCTCGCTTTACCTCATTGTCACTCTTCTGGGACAGAATACGGCTCTCCCTAAGCACCATCCAGACGGCGATCAGAGTCATCAGGATCCCGTGGCCAAAATCTCCAAACATGACAGCAAAGAGAAACGGGAAGGTGATGATCGTGTAGGGAGCTGGGAGAGAAGAGACGACACACAGCGCAGTCAGTATTTGCGGACACTCGGCTTTACTACAGTCTAATTTATGCAACTTAGCAATTCCCAAGCTTCTTTTGTGCTTCTGAAAGGTGTGAAATACTCTACTAATGGGACAAACAATATAGTGAAACACCATGATTATAAAACCGGGATTGACGTCTTGATCATTCCTAAGAGTTTACCTGGATTGATTTCCCGATATGTTCCAATGCCGTAAGCATCCACGATGTTCTGAAAGCCACAAGTGAACTTGTTTGTTTTGTTGTACGTTGGAGGGGTTTGATTGGTCTGCATCCTGTTTAAAATAGACGGGACGGTGGATCCGCTGTGCTCCTGTTTATAAAGGGAAAGGAAGATGAGAAAAGCCACCCTCAGAGCACTGGAGAGGAAAATAAACCAGCACTTTCTCGCTAGCATTTGGAAAACCACAAGCTTGCGTTTTTGTCGTGTGTTTGCATGATAAATGGACTCGAGCAGCTGAGGAAGGACGCCAAGTTTCCACTGAGCTCCACTTTGCGCAGCAAGAGAAGCACTTGGAGCAAGGATGAACATTGCCTGATTAGCAGAGAGATAAGGACGCACACGAGAGTTTGTTTGGCTTTTTAAAAGAGCGAATGCAAGGACTCCAAGACACCCAACTCGATGTGAATGGAGGGCGAGCTTGCTAAGGACCAGCACATCTCCTTTCAGTGAGATCCGCTGTATATCCAAACAGCAGGACTATAGACATGGATCTCTCAGAGCGAGTCCAGAGGCCACGGAGATGATCGGAGGGCTGGAGCACCTCCCATATGAGGCCAGGCTGAGAGAGTTAGGGTTGTTCAGCCTGGAGAAGAGAAGGCTCCAGGAGAACTTAGAGGAGCTTCCAGCGCTGAAAGGGGCTCCAGGAAAGCTGCGGAGGGGCTCTGGATCAAGGACCTCAGGGACAGGACAAAGGGGAATGGTTTTCAGATGAAAGGGGGGAGATTGAGATGAGATCTTAGAAGAAATTCTTAACAATGAGAGTGGAGAGGCCCTGGTTCAGGTTGCCCAGAGCAGTGGTGGCTGCCCATCCCTGGAGGGGTTCAAGGCCAGCTTGGATGGGGCTTGGAGCCCCTGATCCAGTAGGAAGGGGTTAAAACTGGATGGGCTTTGAGTTCCCTTCCAACCCAACCCATTCCATGGTTCTACGACTATGAAGCACATCCCAGTTAACTAAATGTACCAAGGGATTCAAATATGGCAAAATGCCCCACTGCTACAGCACTTCCCTGAGCTTAAAGCTTTACATAGCGTATTTGTCACAAAGTTTATCTGTAACCCGTGATTCCTTCACGTTAAATAAACCGTCCTCTGCGAGGACTCGCTCAAACAGCCCAGCGGGATGGTTTTGAGTGACTCGCCATGTGGAAAAATCAATACATCCACGCTGTGCCTGCCAACAGCCGCAGACAGGAGCCGTTACTCACAGTGCCCCTCCGGAGGGCAAACTGGATGGAGTCGAGGTCAGCCACGGGACACCAGACCTCGGCGATCAAGCACTTCTGCGTCACGTCGATATTGCACAGGTTGAGGGTGTGGTAAATGGCCTTCATCTTGCGCACCTTGATGAACCAGACACGGATGGTTTTAGCGGCCGCCTGCAGAACCCTCTGGCGATGATCCTCCGTCTGGTTCAGCACCTTTGGGAGAGAAGCAGGGGAAGGATTGAGGCAAAGCTACCCAGAACCAGAGAGAAACACACAGTAAAACAGGGCTGGACAAGAGGACGAGCCTCACCAGCCCAAGGAGGGATGGATAAGCCCCCGACCCACACACAACCCTGTCATACACCTGCAATATATGCTTAGTCTGTGTATTAATTAGCTCTGCTAAAAGGTTTTGGTGCTTCTTTTCCCTTTTTGATTACTTTCCTCCTCCAGCTCCAAGGCCAGTGGACATTTCAAACCGCTCAGAGATCACAGAGAACGTTTTTGCCTCCACCCAGGTTAAAAGAGCAGAGAGGAGCTCTGTAAGCGAGGGGAACGCTGCCTTATGAAAACACAGATGACAACAAAAGGAGAAAGGGAGAAAATGTTTTCCACTGAGGCTGTTTTCCAACTGGAACACATCTCACTCAGGCCAAGTCAGATTTCCACACTGGAAAGTCTTAGACTCAAGGGAAAGTGAGGGCACAGGGTACATGCAGCTTTGAAACCTGCAAGTTAAATTGTTTCTGAGCTCCTATCTACTTCAGAATTACTCAACAGCTGCACTGCACCATTTCCACCTTTAGACAGTTTCTGTATCAAACAAGCAGCCCAAACTAAACTGCTTTTCCTTTCAGTTTGTGAAGCTTTTCTGACTTTTGCCTCAAATTCCTTACTATTTTCTGCATCACAACATACTGCCTCTCTTCCTTAAAGCAAAAATCAACTAATTCAGAGCTGGCACCCAGCAGATTCGTGCGCTGACTGCTTTGTACACCCAAGATGCTGCACAAGAGATCAGCTGTAAGGCCTCAGGAGAGCTCAATGTGTAAAATAGAAAGGCAGGCAGAAAAAAAAGAAGAGCTAATTTAAAATTAGCATCTTTAGCTCAACGTGTTTCCAAGTTTAAAGGTTTTCAAAGCTCTCGTGGATGAAGCAATGATATGAGCAGGTTTTTACAGCTGGGAAGCGCGGCACCTCCTTACACATGCACGTTCCTCTCTGCTCCTAGCATGCAGCTCTCTATCAATGCTGTATTTAACATCTATATAATTAACTGTTTAGTTCTCCAGAAAGACCAACCCCCCCATCATCCTAAACCGTGATAAATAAATCAACTGAGCAGCCTCCAAACATCTTCCTCGCGCTGCTGAGCTGCTGTTCTCAAGCCACCTGGAACTGAAAACGTGGCCATTTAATAGGGCCAAGAATTCTACCTGTTTTTATAGGATCCAAAGGTGCTTTTGACTATAATAGTAAAGAATAAAAGAAAAAAGGGCATTGACCCCAGTGCTTTTACCATCTGAAGATCATCGATTCTGGTATTGACACCAGAAGCCATTTCCTTTCGCTCCTGTGGTGTCTCTGGGCATGGGTAGAGGGAGGCGCGGAATCTGAAAGACATGCAAGGCACCTTAGTAACAGAGATAGAAAGGAGACACATCAGCTGGGGGAAACAGACGGCTGAGCCTGAACACGGGAACAGAGCAAGAAGCACCTGGAGAGAAGCTCCTGATCAGCTGACTGCCGAGCAGAGTTTCAGTCTTCAAATGACGCGGCTAAAGAAGTTTGCTTCAAGCCAAAATAGAAGCTGAACGCTTAAGAAAATGGAAGTGGGAGAGAGCCCTGTGTTCCCTGCACTGACAGAGCCTCCAGGGCACCGTTACAAAGCTAATTAGCCATCCCAGGCCAGGGTGCTGCTATCGTGCCAGTGCAGCTGCTGAGAGAAGGGGTTGCTGTTGGTTTCCCCTGCGAGAATATCACTCGCTGACACCCCACTAGGTCTGTCTGACACCTCAACACTCGCCCTCCCCTGTTTTTAGGCATTCTCTAGCAAAGAAACCATCTGCTGTGAGCATCACAGGCTTGGCAGGCAGCTGGTTTGACTGTAAGAGATGCTTCAGCTGCCTGCGGTGTTATATCTGCTGTCAAAACGCGCCCTCCTACAGCCCCTGTGAAACAAGGAGTTAAAAACTTATCGGCACTGAGTCACGCCAACACGTTTCAAACGTCTGAGGGTCATGCCGCTCTCAGGCTTTCATACCCTTCGCATATCTTCTTGACTCTGTTCTTGAGCTGGTCGCCTTGGAAAAAGATGATAAACACCGACTTGTGCACATAATCCCCCTAGGAGAGAAGAAAGGGAGAACTGTAAGAGCTCAGCTACTTAGAGAAATTAGCATTAGAGCAAATCACAATAGATTTTCACTTTTCTTTCCTCTCAATCTGTACGTACAGAGCTCGTATCTGCATGGGGAGTCAGGATTGTACTGTAACAAACCCTAAAACAACCATAAGGAAAGCAGTTTCCTTAGTCTCAACCAAACACCTCTAATGTGCTTGTATTCACTGAATCATTTAGTAATTATTTATTGCATTACACAGAAAATAAAGGGAAAAGCCTGGGAAGATCTCTGAGAGAGACGCAATGAGTTATTTATCAGCGCTCACTGCAGTCGGCTCACCTACAGAACCAAGCAAAAAAGCTCAAGAGTGAATGAAAAACAAGGTGAGGTGGAGTTTAGCGACCACAATTCTCCGGGGAGGCCAACAGCACGTTCCTTGTCCAGCTGTTTTCAGGCCCCCTTTCCTGCGTTTGTTGACAAGTTATTGTTCTACCTTACTTAGGAAGCTCAAACGTAATGTTTCACGAATAATTACATTAGGTGTAACCTTGATTTAAGGAAATGTTGCACAATTAAGAACAAAGTCTTCTCCTAGCGGACAAATAATTCAGCAGGTCAGCGACCAGAAGAGAGAACAAATCAGCCTCACATGAGAAACAGAGAGGCTGTCACCGAGGTTCCACTCTTCTGCCTTTGTTCCAGTACTTACAGCCTCTCTTTTTACTGGTTAAGAGCAAGAATCCTGGAGGTTTGGCACTGTCCATTGTAAAAACAGGTCCAATCACAATATTTATGGTTGGACTCAATGACCCAGTGGGTCTCTTCCAACCTGGTTGTTCTATGATTCTACGATTTACTCTTTCTGGATGGGCTTTGAGGTCCCTTCCAGCCCAAAACACTCCACGATTCTACGATTTGCACTTGTAATTTGTGCCACAGAAGCCACTGTGCCCTGCTGCAGCTTCAAATTTGAGTTGTTTTTTCCCCCTTTCAAAGCTTTCACCATCCCTCCTGCTATTTTTGGGGAAAACGCTTGTCACTAAAGCCTCGGAGGCTCCAAGCGGGC
This sequence comes from Piaya cayana, assembly GCA_013389865.1. Taxonomy (NCBI): domain Eukaryota; kingdom Metazoa; phylum Chordata; class Aves; order Cuculiformes; family Coccyzidae; genus Piaya; species Piaya cayana. The sequence goes on along the minus strand of WAAB01002971.1, from coordinate 5,013 downwards.
ACTGCAAAGGGACACAACATGCACATTTGCCTTCACGGAGCTCACGGAAGGACAAAAGCTTCCATCCTTTTCCCCACCTGCGACTTTCGCGGCTGTAAACAATAGCTGCTTTTACCGTTACGGGATCCTCCAGGGGGTTTTCGATCTCTGCTTGGCGCAGGAACACGTTCCCTCGGCACACTCGCCACAGCATCCGCTCAAACATGGGGATTCGCTCACGGTTGATCACGCCAGCCACAAACCTGTAAGAGGGACAGCGCGAACATCAATTCTGCACCTAAAACCCCCACAACACCCATGTTAAGGGAAGTAACAGCATCAGATTGAAAGCTAGAAAAATAACACCCAGAGAGAGAACTATACCCCCAACAAAGACAGCAGAGAAGATGAGCCAAAGGCCCTGGAAGAGGTTGCCCAGAGCAGGGGCGGCTGCCCCATCCCTGGAGGGGTTCAAGGTCAGGTTGGATGGGGCTTGGAGCCCCTGATCCAGTGGGAGGTGTCCCTGCCCATGGCAGAGGTGGATCAGGATGGGCTTTGAGCTCCCTTCCAACCCAAACCATCCCATGATTCTATGAATGAAGAGGATATGGAAGCTACACAAGGTTCTCAGTGCACCACATGCCTGCAGTGGTTGCTCATTTTAAAGCTCCGCGAGCTCTGAATGTCTGAAAAAACTGACCAGAACAGTTTTACAAAGAAAAAACTAGTGATTTTGTTTTGTTTTGTACAGAGAGAAGCGTACGAAGCACAAATATGGACTGGGAAGTTAACACACATGCAACAAAACTAAACTGACAGCTAAGTTTGAGATCCTCCATCTGTTTGATGTGCCAGGCTGGAAAGTTTCACAGCTGCACTCAAATCCTTGTGGATTCCAGAGGCTGAACGTAAACCAACGACCCCAAAGCCAGAAAGCACAAACCCCCATTACCCAAGTCGTAGCGGGGCACCTCTTCCCATCTCGCTTGGTTCCAGGAGCGAAGAGGATTCCTCCAACAGGTCTGGATCCGCCATCTGCTGATGATGCAATTCAGCCTGAATTCACAAATCAATTAATATCTAATGAAACTAGTTAGTGGCATGCAGGGAAGGAGGAACCAGGAGATAGTTCAGGGAGACAAAGAAAAAAAAAAAGAGGAGAAAAAGAAAAAAACCCATAAAGACATAAAACAGCAGGAGGAACAAGATGAGAGAAAAGACAGCGAAAGTCACACAAGGAAGGAGAAAAACAAGAGGAGGAGTGGGATGGCTCAGCAAAGCTGCCATACAAGAAAGGTCTGGGCTACTGCCACAGAACCAAGGGGTGGGGGGTATATAAGCCTGAAGAAAGGCAGAATTCAACAAAATTTATCAAGTTTTAAATACAAGTGATGTTCCCAAGAACGAACCAGAGTGACGCCCTTATCTTCCCCTAGATCTTCTGAGAAAAGAGCGGATGCTGATACCTTCTTGCACTACTTCTGCGTTTCTTGTGGATTAATAAAGACGCCAAAGGCCTTTCTGAGTGGTGTCTGGGAAATCGTACGGGTGTGTAAAGGCTGGTTCTACGCCACAGGAGCAGGGATGCTCAGGCCAGGCAGGTGAACCACCCTCGGGGCACCTTGAGGCTTCACAAGGCTGCAACCCTACAATGGAGGAGA
>WAAB01002970.1:603-13248 GCA_013389865.1 Piaya cayana | reverse complement strand
GTGATTCTATGACTCTATGACAAGACGAGGAGCAGAGCTTAAGTGTAAGCGAAATATGATGCCTTCTTTGATACAACAGCGCTGCATTTAAATATGAGACAAGTACTTGAAGCAGAGTAACAGTTTTGCGTTGCCATCTGTCTCTCCCTCATTTTTTTCCCTGAAAAAACAACTATTTTTTACTCTACTGGTTTCAGCAGAGTTGCTATTTAGATCCTTCTGTCAAGGATCTGATTCTGTCAAGGATTAGATTGTGATTCTTGTGCATTTGCAGATGGCTCCAGACAAAAATCTCTGGAATCTTCTGTAATTGTTTTAGCTGTTCTGTGTTGATGTGCAACATTTATGCAAGACATGAAGAACTATGCATTTAGATGACATCTGGCAAAGCACAAGATTAACTGCTGTGTCATATAGAAGTTCACACAGTCTAGTGTTGCACAAAAACTGAAGGAAGCAGGCTCTGGCATGTAACTGAGTGTTTTCTGATTTTTTGCCATATCTCCATTAGCTGAAATCTCTTGACCCTACCTGAACAAGTTACTACTGTAAACTTTATATCTAATCTGGGTGGCAAAATAGGAAAAATGGCTCTATTCAAATTTCATATTTTAACAAGTTACAAATTAAAATTTCATATTAATCAATTCTATTTGTGCCACACTTTTTTATGGCTCTCTGATAATTAAGGTGTAGGAAGTCCTGATAAGCTAATTTGTCTGCCACTGGTGATCTGGAATTTGTGTATTTCTGGGTTGAAAGTAGTTCATACTGTGCTACTCACTGAGTCCCTCCTATATGTCTCTGTTTGACCTGAAAACTGTAAAGTCAAAAATTCTCTTGCACTCAGCTTCTTTTTTTGATCCTGGGTTGTTGTACTGCTTCCATCTTGTCCAATAGCAAGTTGTTGCCTTGGGGGGTATCTGCTCCCTACCTTTGCTAGCCAGGAGTAAGGGAAAGGACTCTGACATATCCATACATGATACAGGAGGAGGAAGGTGGATGATGAGAATGGTTACCCTCTGCTTGGTAGATTATTCACAGTCTATTGCCTTCTGGTATAACATAATAGAATCATGGAATCATAGAATCACCAGGTTGGAAAAGACCTCTTGGATCATTGAGTCCAATCGCTCCTAACTGCCACTAATCCATGTCCCTGAGCACTTTGTCTACTCATCTTTTAAACACCTTCAGGGATGGTGACTTGACTCTCTCCTTGGGTAGCCTGTTCCAGTGACCGATGATCCCCTTTTTTTTGTAAAATTTCTTTCTGATATCTAGTCTGAACCTCCCCTGGTGGAACTTGAGGCCATTGTTTCTTGTCTTGTCCCTTGTCACTCAGGAGAAGAGGCCAGCACCCTCCTCTTTACAACCTCCTTTCAGGTAGCTGTAGAGAGCAATAAGGTCTCCTCTAAGCCTCCCCTTCTCCAGGCTAAACAACCCCAGTTCCCTCAGCCGTTCTTCATAAGATTTTTCTCCACCCCCTTCACTAGCTTTGTTGCTCTTCTCTGGACATGCTGCAGAGCCTCAACATCCTTCTTGTGGTGAGGGGTCCAGAACTGAGCACAGTGTTCGAGGTGCAGTTTCACCAGTGCTGAGTACAGGCGCAGAATAACATCCCTGGACTTGTGCAATTGAGGCTGTATAGATTTTGCAAATGCTAAGGTAACAGACAGAATTAAGTCCATCTATCTACTTCATTCTCTTGTCCAGTTGTCATCACTAGCTCTTATTTTACTATCTCTTTCTGTACTCTGTTTGACTGTTCCCTCATACACCATGTGGGTTTTGACAACTGCCTTATTTTTTTTTTTTCTCCAGAAAACCATTAAAGTATATTACTACTTCTTAACATTGGAATATTGTAGTCTATTGGTCAGATTTATAAAAGGTAAAATCTAAGTACAAAAGAACAACTGTTTCCATTCCTCTGGAAGCAGAAAAAATAAAAGAAGAAATAGAAAGCAATCCATGAATTTTCTTTCATGTGCATATACTCACTTTGGGAGAATGGTAAGGAAGAAAGTTTTCAAGACTCATGTCATTTCCAAGACTGCTTCTCCATCACCTTCCTGGTACCTTGCACAGTAATTTATCTTATATGTTTGGGATTCATACTATGAATAATATCAGTTGCACCACTGAGGAGATCCGCCACACTTCATCAGCAGCTTTGGCATATTTTGGAGGTGCAAGGCTGCTATAAAGTGTCCTAGTTCCACTCTTACACTGGAGAGCCATATAACTGAGGGGCATCATAAGGACATTTTTTACCATGCCCTTCTTTCTGCTTCCCTCTTCCCAGGACTGACCTACTGTCTCTGCTGCGGCAGTTGGAAAGACTTGCAGGAGCCAGCTTGTTATTTAGACATGATACGACACGAACGATGGCGTGTCTTGCATCAAACATACATACCCAGTATTGCTTTCCTTCTTGCTCAACAACTGCCTGACAGATGTGAAGTCAAGCACATGCCATTTCGTTCCTAAATTAGTTATGAAGGTCCCCATTAAATTTTAGTCTGACCTGAAACCTTGAGACTGACCATATGCCTGCCCTCCACAGCTGAGGTTGCTGCCTTTGGATTCAGATGACTCTTTGAGAAGTCTAATTAAATCTGCCCACTTCACCGCATAGATTATCAGTCTTTCTGTTACTCATGTTACTGCACAACATCCCCTCTTGATGACTTTATTCATTTCAGACAGGGACAGCAAGTGCCTGATGGCAAACTGATGCTATGTGGTGCTCAGTATTTCTGTCACTCGGTGCTTGGAGTTTCACCTTGCTCCTGTGCATTAGCCCGATAGGGATGATTGCTTCAGTTTATTCTAATAAGCTCTGGAGCATAGGAAGTGATAGTGTGTCGTTGCTTTGGAGGAGTAGTTTAAAGGCAATGAACATTGTTACCGTCTGTATAAAAAGGGACTGGCTATGGCCTCTTAGATTTGTAAGGAAAATAACAGATTTTACCTCTGCTCTTTTAAGTATCAGCTTTCAGTTTCAACATGTATCTTATGTGCTCTTTAGGTCAGGCTGCAATTTACTAAAAGAACCCCAACTGAAGGTTTAATAGGCTGCGTTTTTTCCTTATAATGAAGTTCATCACAAATAGGTGGTGTTCATTACTTACCAATGGCAGTAGCAGCTTCATAGAAAGCTGCAGTGGCCACTAGAAGAATGCATTTTGCATTTACCTTCAGCACACTTTGCAGCCAAAGAGAGTGGGTGGGGGTAAGTCTGTTTTTCTTCTGAAATTGTAAATGATATTAAAAAAAAAGAAATAAAAAGACTTTTAAAAATCTATTGACAGGAGAGACCCTTTAGGATTCAGTGCTGTGTTTCCATGACATCCCAGAGACCAACAGAAAACATAGGTTAATGCACTCAGATAGACAGGGATTTTTAAGTCTAATGCATGATCAAAATATACAACACATATGCTTACTATTTATCTAATCTGTATGCTGCAGTGATATGAAGAATTTGCTAACTATTCCAGGTCTCTAATCCATTTACTGGATTAGTGTCTCCTGCAGATGTTCTGTACTTGTGAGCAGAATATATGCAGTGTTATTTTGTTACCTTTCAGATTCCTCTGATTCTCTCCACATTATTCTCAGCTTTGTTGCTATCCTCATGCCTGTAAGTATCTCTGCAACATGTCTTGTTAAGAAGCCCAAATCAAATTCCAGTCCTTCAGTAGTGGATCTTGCTTTATCCCTACTTTCTAGTGGGCTAAATATCCCCACATGTTTCATTTTATGGCTAAAAATGCTAAAGCTTGTGCTGTTTCTTTCTCATTGTTTTAAAAATATCCTTTCTAAAACTGAACAAAAACTCTAAGTAGGATTGTCCTTTCCATCCTGCAACCCATAGTTCAGCTTAGTGCACAGAAATCATAGGAGTATATCTCATAATCAAATATTGTGAAACTGACAGGACCACCTACCCCACCATCAGATTTTCACCTGCTTGTATGAGGTATGAAGGGAACTTCTTGGAAGGCTGCAAGGGCTCTGCCAGCGTTAAAGATCACCTTGAAAGGAGCAATTTAGGCTCTCTTGTGTGAAGTCTTCTTGTTGGTGAAAGCACTTCCCAAGGGATGTGATGTAGATGCATTGCTGCTTCAGTCACGTAAAACTCCAGCAGAACTCTGGCAAATGCTGCATTAGAAGCAGTATGAAGTTGGGAAGTAAGTAAATAAACTAGGAGTCTGTTGTACAGAAATGTCTTTCATTTAAAAAAAGGTCTTGATTAATATCAATTGTTTATAAGCATTTAGAGGATCTCTGGGTTTTGTTAAATATTTTTAAATGAAATGTGGTTAATTAATCCCATAAATTTAGGAGCAAAATATTTCTTCATGCCATTGTTCCACTTCTCATAAAATCTTGCAACTTCTGCTCAGAAAGTAGTGGCTTAGATAACCTGCAAACTACATGAAAGGTCAATGTATAATCTGTGAGTAAGCTAATGTCTAAATATCATTTGTCCAAACCAATAACTCCTCTTGCATCCCAGGGTCATAGTGATTTACTATAGGTCNTGTAAGATTCATGTAACTAACTGATTGCTTGTTGCTAAAGGAGAGTTGTTGAATCAGCTTATTAAAACAATAGTCTGTATTAATTGTGAAAGGTATAAGAATCTGTAATGAACTCAATAAACTGGCTCACTGGAATCACATTGATTCATGAAGTGATGAACCCGTTCCTCCGTCATCTCATGACATTTTATGCAATCAGATCTGAGACCGAAGGGAATTCAGACACACTGTGAATTCTTGTTCAGATCAGGGCTTTCATCAATCTCTGATCCTGAAGGCTCTGAGGTCCCCAGCTCTGACATCAAATACGTCTCTGAGAGTGCAAGGTGATTCGTAGTTGTCAGGTGAATTGACAGGAGAGTGGCAAGATTTCTGGTGGAAATATGTCTAGCTTTTGGTAAGAGTTTGCCAAACATTTTTTTTTTTTTGACTAATAATATTGCTTACTTTTAATGGCACCATTCTTAAGCACTGTTTCACTGTGCTGTTTGTAAAACTACATCAGAGAAACTGGAGCTGTTTTGTATAGCTGCTTCCATTTTTCAATTTTTTGAAAGAGAAATTTCAGTTCTTTTGAAAGAAAATAGTTTGGTAGAAGAGGAAATAACTTACGGTGTTTTCTCAGGTGGCTTGTTTCTCATGAGTTCAATACATTTGAGATGAGCAGTGGATTAGGTAATGGAGAATGGTTACACAAAGGAGGACAGAAAGGAAAAAAAAAACAAAACAAAGATGGATGGTCACACTGAATATTAGTGTAATTCAGAGGATTTCTGCTTAGATCCTGGCAGAAAAACACAGTGATACATTTACAAATAGTTTTCAGCATTCTTTTCTTGTTCTAGAGTTAAATAAAGATTAAACTCAAAGGAAAAGTGGGGGAAAGACAAATAAAAAAGTGCGTGTAGGTAAGTAGGAGGATGTGCCAATGAAGGAAGAGCAATATAAAAGGAGTTTTTTGAAAGGGAGTTGGAAAAAGTACAAGTCATACATACTCTCAAACAGATCTTGTAATTCTTCATCACCAGTTTTTGTTTACTCATAATAGATTTAGAACACAAACTGTTCTGATCATAGGTGATTTGACTTGACGATATTTTATTTCAACAGAATTTATTACATATAAGTTATGAACTGTTATAAATATTTGAATATAATTAAATAAGTATTCCATTATCAATATGATTAATTTTAATGGAAACAAATATCTAGAGTTTCTTCAGAGTACTGTTTTGTCCTTCCAAGAGGTAGAAACTTAGATTAAAGCACTGTGCTGTATAAAGCATAGCTTGCACATGAGGGGAAAAAAAAAGTTCCTTCTACAATAGGCTGTTAAAGTATTCTTGAGAAGCTTTGGAATCCAGCTGATAATCCAGTCTGATCTTATGATTTCTGTCGTAAGGTATAAACTCTTTCCTTCTTGAACAAACAGGACTTTGTTAATCTCTTGCATAATCTGCTGCTGGTTTAAGTGTTTTCTTGAAAACATCCAGGAAAATACTGCTGAAATCAATTCTGTACGTGCAACTTCACAAGGTTGAAGTTGCACAGTAAAAATGTCACAAAAAGTGATCTTGTACAATGACTTCCACTGAGATACGTAATTGCAGTCAAGAACTGAGTTTGGTATTCTGTTTCCAGACAGAGTTGTCAAAGAAAGCTCAGGAAAGAAGGCAGGAGCTTACAACTAAACCCACTGAGTTTTCTGGAAAAAAAGGTGGAAGAATTTACCTGTGAGTACTCTCATAGGATCCACTGGGATGTTTCCTTCCCCTGTGTTTACTGCCATGGGTCTGGAACTAGGAGATACTAACTTGAGCTACTTAATACTGCTAATGCAGCTGCTTTTGATGCTGCTAATATTACAGATGTTGAAAATATTTTCAATATGCCTTCGATTTAATGCTTTGGGTATGAAAAATGTCCTGGAAAAGTTTCTATATAACAGTATAGGGAGGAAATTCTACCTTCAAATGAGCTGGCCCAGATCTCATTACAAATCTGCTAAACATTTACATTTAAGGCAATTATTTCAATTTATTCAAAGTGAAATTCAAGTTTTAGACACTCTGGAATAAAATCAAGATAGGAATGTATCACATAGTTGTGATACAATGCTAATATTTTTAATGTTATTTTTATGACTTTCTTGAAGTCGGTGGACAACAGAGGCAGAACAACAGATTTCAGATCTTTGAACTGTCTGAATTGTGATGGCTATGCTATTTTCTATGACTTCTGAGGATAGATGAACCATCTCTATCACCTATGTATTAAAATATACTATAAAAATCAGTTATCATTTCAAATCAAAAGTACTATGCATTATGGACAAATATTTAAATACTCTCCTACTAATATACAATGAAATAGAAATTCTTGATTTTTAAACTTTTTTTTTTCCTCTGAAGATCATTTTATGTCACATCTTTCTGGAAAACCTGACTTCACAATTTACTCCCCTAACTGAATGTTTAAAAAAGACAAATAAAGAGAAACAGGCAACACATTTAGATTTAGGGAAGACACAAAGTTATCCAAAAATCTTTTGTTGTGTCTCAGCTTTTGCATTTCTCTTGTGTTCATGTTCAAGGCTAGAGAGAGACATGAATGGGTCTTGATTCCCTGACTTTTTACATTTGTACTAGTTTTGACCTGGGATAGTGTTAAGTTTTTTCATAGTAGACTGTATTTGGTTATGATTTGGATTTTTGATAAAAATATATTGATAATATAGGGCTGAGTTGCACAGCAGTGCTACACAGTATCAAGGACTTTTCTGATTTTCAGGCTGCCCTGCCAGAGAGCAAGCTGGAGGTGCAGAACAAGGTAGGAGGAGACACGACTAGGATAGCTGACCCTAAATGACTCAAGGTGTATTCCATACTATGTGGCACCATGCTCAGTAGTAAAACTGGAGACTGGAGGTTGGCAGGGCTGCTATTTCTTAGGGACTGGGTGAGTATCAGTCAGTAGGTGGTGAGCAATTATTTTCTTTTCTTCTCCATCACGTATTTTTCTTGGTCTCCCCTCTCATCTCCATCTTTAGTTCAACACAGGAGCTTTTGTACTTTCACCCTTTTCCTTCTTCCCCCCGTCCCACTACCAGAAAGGGAATGGATGGGACAGGATAGTGAGTCAGTGGCGTTGTGGTGCTCAGCTGCCTACTGGGGCTACATCACAACAGCAATGCATGTATGGCAACTCACTGCTGTGTTGTCCATAGAGTCTACAAACTTGTTCCCTATAGGACTCTATGGCAATCTCTCAGTGCAAATAACAAGGATGAGGTTCCATTAGGTTTGCATTTGTCTATCCTTCAGAAGTTATACTGCCATTTGTATAGTATCATGCATCATACCATGCTGTATTGCATGCTTGAGCAACCTCATCTGCCATCAGGCAGAAATTCCAGTCCACACAACACCTTCCACCAACACAATATAGTAAAAACCCCGTTCTGATAACTGTCCCTTACTATTTCAGGGATGGTGAAATGAAAAAAAAATAGTTCACAGATAAAATCACAGTGGTAACTTAAAAACACAGGTCTGAACAGTGAGGAGAGCTAAGCCAAGCCCATGCAGCGTGTGGACCTGAATAGTCAACCATGGAGAAACTTAGCTCCAAAAAATACGTGAGCCAGTTTCTATCATTTGGCCTGGGAACAAGGCATAACTTCCTTTGTCAGAAAAATCCAGTGGTGTAGACCCAGCCTTAATATTTGTCGTTATTCAATTACAATGGAGATTTTTTTTTGTTGTATATTCTGTCAGTATTTTTGTCTTATGCTAATAAACAGTTGTAATAAATGCAAGTGTTTAGCTATAGGCAGTACAACTGTAGTCTAAACATACAAAAGATGTAATGTTTCTGTAATCACTTGGCTACTGAAATACTTGTTTTATTTATTTATTATTACAGTACTAAGTAATCTTTGAGCTCTATTCATAGATCTGTCTTATGGCATAGACATTTAAATGACCACATTGCTTAGTATCTATAAACTTGGACAGTTAAGTACATTTACCCTCATTACAGCTTTATCAGACAGGAAAATAGTGCTCTCATTTCCCTAGAGGAAACAATGCACTTTGCGAATTTGCTGAAATCTTACTGAGTATAGATTTTGTGTATAAGATTTGAGTTAAGACAACAGTTAAGGTGAAACACAGCAACTACTCTTTTGTGGAATCGAACTCTATTCTCAAATACTCACGCAGGCATGTTGTCGTGCTCTGGGGCTCAGGACTGTAGCAGCCTTCATCTTCCTCATGAATCATCCCTGAGCCCAATCTGTGTGCAGGCACGGTCTTGTCTTTGTTGGGCTCTAGGACTGCAGAGATAGATGCAGTCAGATTTCTGCTGTTGTGCATACTCCAGCTTTCACTTATCAGTGAATGTCTGTGAATGAACTCCTCCTTTATCAACATCCAGGGTCTTCAAGGCCTTTTCTAGCAGACAGTGCATATTTCAGTGAGCTAAGCCTTCTAAGTTTTTCTAACTTTTTCCCTTATATCATATGCCTGCACATCACTACCACATGATGGGGTTACTTCAGTCATTGAAACCCAAGTGCAAAAATATTATAGAAAAGATACACATGACAGAGTGTTGAATCTCAGAAAAAGTAAGTTCTCAAATTTCATACACTAGAAATAAGTAAAGATATTTTCAATATTCTAGTTGTCTTTCTAGATTACCCCCAGGTTGGTATTTCCTGTCCAAGGAAGTTAAGCTTTAGGTGGCAGTGGTATTGAAGTTAGATTGGTTCATCTATAGAAGGTCTAGTGCTCTTAGCACTAGTAAGTCCAAAATTAAGTTTGGCATAATGAACATGTAGTTCCTCTCCATTCACAGAAGAAAATTCCGTTCAGAGGTTAGAAATAAGGAAAAGAAAGGAGACAACAAAGTCAAAGATTGGATAGGTGAAATAATCCATTATTTTTGTGCCTATTGGCACTCACAAACTATGGAATGTTCCACTAATTCAATACTTGTTGTTTTCATCACATTGCTTTTTAAAATTCACATTAATGCATTACATGAACATTTCACGTGCTGCATGCTACATTTCATGGTGACACTAAAAATTATATCCTACTACACTAAGCTCTGAATCAGACAACAAAGAAATGTGTTACAGAAACATTCTTATAACACTCTGTTGTTAGGTAGCACCTTGAAGAGCTTTTTTTTTTTCTTTGTAAATGTGTTTATAAGCTATTTCCCTCTTTCAGAACGTGCTACATTAATTTTTGCATTTTATATGAAACTTTCAAACCCAAACAAATATTTGAAAATAAATGGCATTTGTGGAGTGCTTGAAAGTTGACACTTCATGGCATGCTGTTGACATGCTGAGTATGTAATAACATCGGCATTGAGCTTCTCCACTCCTTGGAATATGGAGCTAGGGCACAAAAAGATTAAGGGCATGAGCTGGGACACCCAGACAAGGAGCCTTTCACTCAGAAGTTAGCCATGACTGATGATGGTTACTTTTCAACAGCTAATGCTTTATCTGTAACTTCAGACACAATTTGCTGTATGCTCAGAACAGGCTGTGCTGACCAATGGAAAAGGGAACAGCACCCTCTAAAAAGGACATGTTGCTGCTTTTTTCTTTACAAACTGCCGAGGAAAACATGTGCTTCATGTACCTGTTTTTAACTGTAAGAATAATTTGTGTCTGTTTCAGACTAAGAAGGGATGATGAGGCCAATGACTAGACCAGCTGAAGACTGGTGTCTTTGCCTGCCTAGCATGGTGTATGTCCTCCACAAAGGTTTGGGGCACACTCCTACTTGGGCTTGTCTTACCCCAGCTGTGCACAAAGAACCACTAGGACATGGGTAACAGCAGTTTCTGTCCAGCATGCCTCTGCCTTTATCTGGGAGCATTTTCTACTATTTTTGCAGTACTATACCCCTCACTGCTGTCTGAGGAGAATCTGTGGAGGGACAGGGATTAGAAAGGGCAGCAGGAGTGGGAGGAATGATGGAGAAAACTGAGAAGGTGCTGGAGGTGGAGAAGGCAGCAGGGACAGGGAAAGCCTAAAGTTGCCCAGAGCTCCTTTGCTGTTGAGCTCTTGCAGCACCAGCAGCAAGAAGGACTTCAAAGACACAGAATAGCACCAGGTGTTCTGGGCCAAAAATATTTCCCAGCATCTACCCTCACTTTTAGCTTACTTACTAATAATTTAGGTACAATGCAACCCTGAATCTCCCCAAAGAAAAAACTGATTTATTTTATCTTGAACCTGAAATGCATTTGAAACTTAATGGGCTATCTTGAATCTCTCCCATCACGATGATGAAAACCGCGAACTTTCCTTTGGTTTTGGCAAATTGTGGCCACGTTTCTTTCCCAGATAAATTAAAAGCCTCAAATTTCTTGTCTAAAAACCTGATGACCTTTTCCAGGGAGAATGAGAAATAGTTCACTTTGGCTTTCAGAAGTACATAAGTTTTAGTGGGTTTTTTTGTGTGTGCTGAATTTCTTGCATTTATTTGTCTTCAGTGTCTCAGCTTAGAAATGCACAAATATGCTGTGTTGGAAAGCATCTCAGTTCTAACAGTTTTATTATACAGGTTTTGGGTTTTTTTTCCCAGAGATATCGTACTTACTGTGCACAGGTGATAACCAGAAGAACTTAACCTCTGTGAAAAGTCAGAGGTTTCCTGTGCATACTCAGAAATTGAGTAAAGTCCTCCATTGCATCTATTCCCAGTGGAGCTGCCCTAAAGTTATATGTTTGCCTTAGGTTTGTTCAGTACATTCATCCTGAAGAGAAATGTTTCCTTAGGACTGAACCTGCTGTGCCTCATCATGTAATGTGTGTTTCATTACATGATACTGATAGATATCAGACAGCTAACAGCTGAAGCGTCTTGTAGAAGTGGGTAACAATATCACTGTCTGCACATCTAGTTCCTGGGGGTTTTGAAATTGTGGTAACACTTTCTCTTCCATAAGAGAAATGGTCTAACCTTGTGAACTCTGCAAATCTAAATGGACAAGTCTTTTCAAATACTACAGGTTTTCCAACATTTCAGGGAGCACAGCTGTCTGTAGTGCAAGCAAGGAAATGACCCTGACGCAATAGGAGAAAATATTACTTTAGCCACAATAAACCATGTAGCAATTATTAAACTGTTTTCCAGATGAGATTTTTGAGATGCTTCTAGTTTTATCCCGTGTCAGGCTGTGTCATTTCATATAATACTGCCAGTTGCTTATTTTCCCTTTTTATCCTTGAAGAGAGATTGTTCACCAGGATTACTCTACTTTATTGTCCAGAAATATCAGCTATGATTAATACTCTGCCTTGCACAGTACATCATATTTTCCCTTTGGGGCCCCAAGTGCAGTGTCCCTTCATATACCTTTCCATCCTCACAAACAGGTTAAGCTATCTTGTGTTTACATAAGGACATATTTTCTGATGTCTACTGTCTGCACACATTATCAGATTGGACTGCAGTATCTAGGGCCTGAGATAAATCCAAAATAAACAGTATTTTCCTATGTGACTCTTGAAAATTGGAATTGTAGAAACAGTGTGGCATTATCCCGGTTTGCAGTTCACTACAAATAAAAGCAAAAAATGAACAAAATAAAATCAAGGTCTGAGTTCACAAGATAAAATAACAGACTTAAGTAAAGAGGGAAACAAAGAAGGACTTTACATTCAGTGAATTAAATGCAAAGATACCATGGTATTTTAGCTCAATGCTATAAATGATGTTCTTATACTGAAGACACAAAGCAGGATTAACCATCACTAGCAAATTATGAAAGCTATTTCTTCATTGGTACAGACTCCTTGCTAATTTAAGGGCTGCTTTCTCTTTCATTCTTCTGACTGTATTAAATACTTATCCTCCTCACAAAGTGATGCAGTGTGTACGAACATGACCAAAGATAGAAGAAATTATTGAGACTTCTTTTAGCAATAAAGCTGTTTGAAGGATGTGAAGGTATTTCAAAGGATAAAGAAGGAAAGAAGTGAAAGGAAGAAAATATAAAGGAGAGGAAGGAAGGAGAGGAAGGAAGGAGAGGAAGGAAGGAGAGGAAGGAGAGGAAGGAG
>WAAB01002967.1:42748-55874 GCA_013389865.1 Piaya cayana | reverse complement strand
GAAATCCACGTTTTTAGAAGGTGATGATCCTGTTGCAAACTAGAAATGCTGGAGGAATGCTACCACTACAAAAAGAAATTTTAAAAATGGAGAGAATTCTTGACAATACAGCCTCTTTGAGTGAAAGGGCACTCAGGGCATCACAAAGTCTGAGCTGGCACTCTGCACCGAGCTCAGATAAACCAGGGGGGGTTCAGACACCACAGCAAGTGATGGGAAGTTATCGTTTACATGCGTGAACGGCCTCAGGGAGGGAGAAGGTTACGTCACTGCATCTCCTTAAAAAGCCAAGTTTTCAATCAAAGTTAGGGCGTGGAACCCTTTCAGCCCGCACCAATCACCAGTAAGGATGAACCTGGAACCTGCACCAAGACAAGAGCGAGTCCATAATGGTCATGCAGGCAATAAAAATGTGTTCTGATGCTTGGAGTATGTCTCAATCTCTTCGACTGAATAAAAAAGCCTGCGACTATTCTGCTATGTCTTAATCTCTAGTGGTTTAATAAAAACAAAAAAAAAACTCTGTAAGACTATGACAGATCTGGCCCTAAGAACATTTCTAATTAGCGGCCCTAAACCACACTGTGTTCTGGAAAACATCTCGGATGTAAACATCTTCAGACCATTAGGAGCTAACATGCCAAACACGGCTCTCTTGGCCCCTGTAAGCTTCCAAAACTCTGGAAACCTGACCAGCAGAGGAACTAGCAACTTGTCTCATCTGTATTTCAACTTCCCAGTGCTCAGGTGCTTTGCAATTCCTCTTCGAAAGCTGGTAGGAATGCTCATAAACCTTTTCTAGAGAAACATATTTTGATAGGAATGGTTGGACTCGATGATCCGATGGGTCTCCTCCAACCTGGTGATTCTATGATTCGATATTGTAAAGGAAAAAAACCAAAAGCATCATCTGTTCCCCCAGCACCTCCTCATCTGCCTCAGCACCGGCTGCAGCAACACAGTTAAGAGGTGACAGGAACTCATAAAACCCCTTTCTCACTGTTCCCTCTGCTCTGAGCTTCTAGCAGGTGTCTGCAGGCACCAGCGCCCACTCCGGTTTTACTCCTCTTCCCCAGGTTCTGCGTTCCCCGTCGTGTCTCCCGCTTTTATGGCAGTTAAATCATTTTTACGCTTTGCTAAGGCGTAGTAAGAACCTGATAAAACCAAATGACAATTTAGACACCTATTTGAAGTTACATTAAACTTTACGCTCGCAGGAGACAAGTGGATAAACCACTCTCTCGGCACGGTAAACCTTTTACTGCGGCGTGTAAAGACGAATGGTTTTCCCTATATTTTGAATTTGGACACCTACAAATGCTCATTTAGCAGATTCGCCGCTAGCCGGTCTCCATCACAGATTTGTTTCATTAAAATTCACAACAGTGTAAATCTATGAATCTTTAACTGTATTTGTACTTCCTCGAGAAGATGCCGCGCGTTCTCCTCCGATCTTAATTATCTTTGTTCTGCCTAACTATATAGGACTTTTGCACTCAACTCCCTCATCACCTCAATTGACAAATTAAGTAAATAAAAGAGGTCTGTGTTTTATTTTGATGTAATTACCTTCACCGCGTAAGGCCTCTAAGGCTGCTTAAAAATAATCAGTAAATTTATGCACAGGAGAAGAAAAAAAAAAGCAAACACAGATATTGAAATGTAGCAACACAACAAAAAAAAATCACTGAAATTAAAAACCGGTTTGTGTTTTCTTGGATGTGTTTCTCCGAGTAAAAGCACTAAAAAATACTCTGTATGATACAGAACGGCTCAGCCGAGCAGTTGTCCCAGATTTTTTTTTAATCTTCCGAATTCCTATTTGCAGATAAATGTTATTTTTTGTGATCCTTGCAGACATTAATGAAGTTCCTATTGTAAATCTATAAAGAATTACCAAGTGAAGTGTGCGCTTTTTTGTTTCAGTGCAATAACTCAGCGCTGTGCGATTGCCTGGGTTAATGATGAAAAAGTCAAATATACTATCAGAGCTGATGGAAAAATCTATCACCAATCTGAAATTAAAATTCATCTGTGGTCAATAAGATTTAATATCCATGCAAGTGGCGCTGTAAAGAGTAAATGAATCAATGTCATCAATACATAATCAGTATGAAATATGATGTGAATAAAATTATGTGCAAGAGTCATACATTCGCTCTTTTCTGGACCGGGGTGGAATGAACAGTCTCTTAACTCAAGGTTGACAGTAATTGTTACAAATTAGGCCCAGCAGTTATCAAAATGCACTCACTTGCATAGCTTTAGGACTTATTAAGGAGATTAAAATAGATCTAAAACTATCTAGTTTCAGAGTTACAGGACAACTGTTGATCGGGAATGGGTTTTTTTCCTTCCTCTCCTCTATATGATTTGTACAGTCATTATTCACTCATTTAGCTAGAAACGAAGAGCTATCAACCACCCAGATACACAATCTCTAGTCGAGCTATTAGCGTTATGGAGCGATAAGAAAATAGCACTTTGGTTTTTAAAATCTGAGTTATGACATACAAAAGAGACAAGAAAATCCTTGCGAAAGAGCACCCCAGCATGCTTCCTCGACTGAAACCTTCACGTTAAAGTGAAATACGCGGGCTCAGTTCAGGAACCTTCTCTTCACGAGACATTTATTTCCATATTAAAGGACCTAATTTTCCTCCCACAGAAACCTGCTCTCTCGTAGCCCTTAATTTCAAGATCGTAAAATAAAAGCCTTCTCTTTGTTAGGAGTTTATATTAGCGTATGCTCTCCCCATCTCGCTTTGTGCATAAGGAGTTCAGCAGCTGTACAGATGCACATGCCCAGGCCAAAATAAACTGACTCATCCTATATTTAAGAGGTTAGTATTTGCTCCCAATGCCTACGTTACGTGGAGCAGGTTCAGTTACTTAAAGGTCTCCTCACAGGGGTGGGCAGCGTCCGCTATCAGAACGGAAAGACATTGATCTTCATTTAGCTCTAATAAAGCTTATTAGTAATTGTTGAGTATTCACCTTCTGGTCTGGCAGTAGTGGATTACTCTGAAGTGAATTCAAATGGCCGTTGATGAGAGCTGTGGGTCTATCATGTTCACAAAATAAACTGCCGTTGATGTAGTGAAACCGATCTCCGGGGACCAGGCGATTCCGGCAGGTAGAGCATGTAAAACACTGAAGAAGAAAAAAAAAAAAAAAGGAGAAGAGGCAGCGAGTGAAAACTACAGCACAAATTAAGCAGGCTGCAGGTTTGAAAATTACACTTTGGAGACCGCGAGCACAGCTGAGATATGGAGCTGCCTGGTTTCTAGCATCCCCAAATATGGCATCAGTCTTACCTGTTGGGACTAGGCAGTACATAACTCAAGGATAGTTCTAGCGATTACGAGGCAGCAAAGCCACACGGCGAGGGAAGCCTGGCAATGCCTACTCGTATTTCTCGTTATTGCTTTGCATTTCATTCATAAGCAGCCGCAGCTCTTCTATTAAAGAAGCCCGGCGGTGCTAATGGGCCACTCGATAAAACACACAGGGAAACCCCCCTCCTCACCTTAAGATGGTAGACGTTGCCCTGCGCCCTCATGACCAGCTCGCTAGCAGGGATGGACTGTCCGCAGGCACTGCAAGCACCACTATTCCCAAATAACCTGAAACAGAGGTGACGATCATGAATAATTTAATACACAGGAGGCCCCGAGCGTTTTTGCGCATCGCTGCGATGGTTTATTACACAACTATTCTAGACTTCTGACCCTCCCCGCCCCCATCTTCTGACTCGCTTAGGTGCCACGATATGAAAAAAGTATATTTTTTGTGTAACAACTGGTAGCTTCGCCCTACCTTGGATGTGGCTACACGGGATTTAATCAGAAATATTGACTTACACCTCCAGAAACACAAACAATTCTGTACTACACACATTCTATCAGATTACTGGGTTCATCATAAAAAAAAAATAAAAAAGATACAATTCATGACTGGAGTTTAAATGCATTGTGTCCTTGAAATTATATGAAGAACTCTTTTGTACTTTAATCATATCTTGAGATATGAGTCATCAAAAGGGTTAAGAGGATTTGATTGTATATCTAAGAAGACATCATGCTCGGTGTATTGAAACTCCAGTAAACCTCCATCAGCGCAGAGTTTCCATTAGAAACTCTCTGCTATCCAGGTTGATATATAATGTGTATGGGTTAACCTTTTCAATCATGGTGTCAACACTTTAGATTTGCCTCTGCTCATCTCTTTCATCCTAACCTTCTCTCTCTCTTGATAATGAAATGCTTGCTCCAACTTCCCTCTATCTGCTCCCGAGTCCACAATTTAGATTACTTCATCTCTGCTAGCAACAAACTGAATGAAATTTCGATTTGAGCAGAAAGTAATTTACCGGGATCTGGACCCATTTGTCATCATATCTCTCTGGGTGTTTGCTGTATCACTGCAGTTTTCCTATGCAATCAAATGAGACCACAACATCTGCCATTGGGGGGGGCGCACGCAGCGGGGAGGAGGGGGGGGACGCGAGGGTGGCGAGGAAAAAAAATATATACATAATTCTCCAAGCCCATTTAAAGGCACAACGCATCGACTCCGATAACGATTATCGAGTTCTACTTTTACAGGCTGCGTTCGCTGGAATTAGAAAAACCTTTATTTGCTTTCACGTGCGCGCGTCTCTAATAGACACAAATATTTATAAAGACGACCACGATGGTTTCGCAGTTAAAAAAAAGGGAAAGGGAAGTAGCTGGCAGGGTCACAGACCCACTTTCCTGCGCGATGTAAAACATAGTAATAGGATTTACAAATTAGCGTATTGGTGTCATAATAAATATTAATATTTGCATCTCCCTCCTGTCCAAATAAAGTCGTAAAATTCTGTTTGTGTCAAGCCAGGAGACGCATTCCAACAGAATACCCGTAATCTGAATGATTGCGGCGTGCCTCCGTATAAAAATAATTGCTTTGGATTTTCAGAATCCGAGCTTGCCGAGGAGGCTTGTCATGTTCAAACTACTAATTTGCTGTCGCCACTTTATTGAAAATAGCCTGTAAGTTGTTATTAAATGTATCGACTGAACGACAGGGAGAGTAGTAAAACTGCCCCTTAAGATGGCTTTTAATAGGAAGCTGAGAAACAAATTTTGCAGCGGCATCGATTTGAAGAGTTCAATCAAAACTCCATTTCAAAACTAATTAGTCTGAGATCCACGACACATTGACACGTTCCTGCAGAATCACGGCGGTTACAAAGGGAAAGCTCGACTCGTACATTGTCAGGACCTCCAGCCAGAGGGACTAAGCTGTCTGGAAAACCGAGCGTCCGTTACTAGGGCATCTCCTCAATCAGGACCAGTTCTGAGGAGTTACGTGATGCAGTGAGGCTGCCTCCAAAGCCTCACGAGAGGCATTTGCCTTCCGCCATCGTTACTAGTAATGAAGCTGGTTGGAGGGGAAGCCCTGCCAGAGGAGGCAGCGAGGCATTTAGAGGGCAGAGACCCAAACCCCGTGGGCGAGGGGGCGGTGGGGAGGGCGTAGGGTGGAGGCAGAGAGGCCACGTCCTGCAGATGAACCCACGACGTTGCTCATCCAGGTAACCCCGACCCCCAGCAAACATCATATGCACCACCCAACCAAGAACGCGGCTCGTGGGATGCCGACCTCATCCCCCTGCTCGTCACCCAGCTCCACGATTCCCTCTGACTACGAGTGGCCGTGCACCTTGAGCGTCCCCGAGTCCCAAAAAGCAGAGTTGAACTACTCCAGAGGCTTCCCACACACCTTACGTTCTCCCTAAGCGCCTTCCCAGAACAGTTCTGTTTTGGGAAGTCGCTTCAGATGAATATTCTACAAAAATTCCTTAAAATTAATTGGAAGGTCAGAACCCCTCTCTACAGCTTTGTATTGTTTACCTGGAAAATCAAGCTTATTTTGACTTCTCTGCTGTTACGAATGGTTTTGTTCTGCAATGCCATTTACAGGAAAAAGGTTTTATCTGTTAAAAAAATGTTATTCCTCCTCACCAGTAAAGGAAGTTTTCCATAGTAACTGTGCTGTACTGAAAAAAAAAGTTGTTTCACATGGTTTCTGAGAGGCTGGAGAGCTAATTATCTAACCAGGGGGACTGTCCAGGACAGTATTTGATTTAAAAGGCTTGAGGCTTTAGGTGCTCAATTAAGTAGCTATCGGTCTCAGACTGGACTTTAATGGGCTCTTTTCTCTTTAACTGCAGCCATGGGTAGAGATACCCCAGGTCAGGCTAATTAAAGCCAGGGGACTCTTTAATTGTGATGACAGAATTGGTTTCAGTTTCCTCTTTGGGTCCTCGGTCCAAGGAGGTCATTAATATTTCAACATTTGGGCAATGCAATCAATCACAAACATCAAGAGGTTCCCTTCACGGACGAGGCAGCTCTTCTGCACTCGGCAGTATTTTTACTGAGCCACCTTAAATTAACTGCTGTGTGGTTCCATCACTGCCTTCCCCACACCCCAAACACATAAATGCTCCTATTTTAGGGCTGGGGTTGTTTTTTCAGAACTTTCACAAGAGTGGGAACGAAGGCAGCAAGAAATCTTGCTGCTCAAAATTCAGTATCGGCAGGAGCGCGTCTCTAGCAACTTATACTAACAAAAATAAGGCTCCAGTTGCTTCCCAAACTGCGGAGACGGATTTAAGTGCTTCGGTTCTTGCACGACACAGCACGCGTCTGTGCCCCGGCAAGGAGAAATGCACATCCAGACCTGCTGATCCAGAAGCCATCGGTGTGTCTGTACATTCCCTATATTTGATCTGAATTCCGCACCCGCTATATTAAAGGTAACAAAGGAAGGCAACACAGAAATTACGCCGGGAGCCAAGTCCATTAAAGGTACTTCAGAATAACTGGAGACCGAGCACCTTAAAAGCACCACAAGCTATTGATACTTAAAAGGGGGGCTGTGCATAATGGCAAGTGCTGCATTAGAGAAGGGGAAGGGAGGAAAAAAAAAAAAAAAACCAGCCAAATTACGCTTGGTTAATTCAGAGTAACAGATCTGCCCCCAAGTGAATTGGAGGCCTTGAATTAATTCTGTTATGACAAATCAAGATAAACGTTCCCCCTAAATTGCATGCGATTTAATTAATTTTTGAGATCCTGGGTTTTCTTTTTTTTTTTTTCTTCCCCCCCTCTCTCTCCTAGCTAATAGTTCACATGCTCCTGTGCTGTCATTGTGCTTGAGTGGGCAGACTTCAAAGTGATATTAAATAACCAACTATTAGATTTACCTAGCACGTCCTATTGGAAAAGTGCCATTTAATTACCTAGCCTGTTCAATTAAAGGGACAGCATTCCCTGCATATAGCAGCTTGCTGCTGATTACCAGGGAAATGAACTGGCTGCCCCCCTCCTCCTCTCCCTTCCCTCCCCTCCCGGCACTGCGGCTGCGGGGAAGGGGCCGGAGAGGGGCGGTGGGTGCTCCCCCCTTCTCCCCCCACCCCAACCCCACCACTCCCTTGCTCCTCTCTTAGAGGCCAATTTTGTTAATTAAATGTTTTGTTTGCGACGCGGCTCTCATTCATTTCGGACACGTCATTGCGAGCAGATCTAAGCCAGGGACCAGATCTCATTAGATAAAACCTATCAGAACTAAGAGAAAATGGAGGAGACACTAATTAAAGCTTTTAATTGTGCGGCTTCGCTGCCACGCTGCTGCTTTATCTGGCATCTTCGGGCTGGGAGGGCTGCGCGCTCCCCTCTCCGCGCTGCTCGCCCTGGGGAGGGCGGGGAGGGGACCAGGATTTTTGCCTCCCTCTCTTTTCCCAAGAACCTTGGCTTTCAATGAAAGCTGCTGCTGGAGCTCTACGGCTAATTTGTTGTGGGGTTTTTGGTGGGGAGGGAGGGGAAGAGGAGTGTTGCCTTGTTTAAGCAACAACAAACACACACATCCAGCCTCAGATGGCTAAAAAAGCTCGTTAATAAACGGCCCCGTGGTCTTGGCCCCTTTCACCTGGCGCCTGCCAGGCTGATCAATCCTCCTCCTCCGTTTAGCCGCGTCGAGCGCGCCTCCGGCTAAGGCCTGTGCCCACGGCTCTCTCCTAGGAAAGGGAACGCGCTGCCCCAAAAGCTCGACAGAAAATGAAAAGGGGCAGGATGGCAGAGGGGACCCGCACAGACTCGCTGCCAACCGGGTGGCATCACCTCCAACACAAACATTTTCGGTATCGCCTCCACCACCCAACGTGGCCGTTTCAAGCGAGAAAAGGGCGAGGGCCTCGCTCACGCCACGGGGAAGCCTGCAAAGTCCATTTCCAGCGAGAAAGCTCCAAGTTCAGGCAGCCCTGGCGGGGGCCAAGGCCGTCCTACCCCACCTTGAGTGTATGGTGTCCAGTTCAAGTTTCAGCAAGCATCTGTCAGAGCTATTTTTGCAAGTCAAATTACACAGATCTGAGGAGAAGTCGGGCGATAGAACAAGGATATCAATTCAAAACCCCTCATCTGATAAAGCATCCTATTCATAATCGCCTACATTAAAATAAACGAGTATTAATTTTTGGCAACACAAAACCGGAGGACTGCGATAAGCTCGCCTGAACTTGCCTCTGGGACGGAGTGGACGCATCTTCTCTTTTTAATTAGTAGTAATCAGACATGAGGGTTTGTTTGATGGTGTCGGTCGAGGGATGAATCTGTACTATTCAGTGCAGCTCAACAACAGTGTCAATTTTTCCACTTCAAACGAGACTCTTTCCCTAACACCGTTCTGCTCTATTTAATTACAATTCTGCCAGGCTCAGGCTCGTTGCTTAGGACAATGACCACAAAGCACCATTAAGAAGCCCCAAGTCCTCGTTTTCTAGCGCTTCTCTCCAAAAATACCCCCCCCCAACACTGGCCAAGCTAAAGCTGCGATTCCTCAAAGGCACCGAGGGCTGCGTTTCACCTCCTTAACCAACTGAAGATGCAGCCACCTATCAGGACAGAGGCTGCGCTGTCACAGAAACCAAGTCCTAACTCCATCCTTTCCAGCTAAGAAGCCTCCATGCAGACACACACATTCCAGACAGTCCTGCTCCTCTCAAGCACAAGCCAAGTTAAGCAAACTTGTAACATTTTGCAGCTGATTTAATTATTCTTTTTTTAAATTTTTTTTCAGAAAGGCAGAAAAAAAAGTAGAACTTTTTGGCCATCGGGGAGAAGAAAAGCCTGACATTTACTGCAAATGAGAAGCCAGAAGCATTTAGACAAAACACGATTTGTTTTAACTAAGCTTTTCTGTTATGCTGGGGGAGCATGGGGCTTTTTTTGTTGTTTTTTTTAATTACCGAATGTTGAAACAGAACACCTCCTTGAAGCATTCATGTGCATCAGTCTATCAAACCATTTACTCAAATTAAATGTGTAATCCCTCAAAACGCCTCCTTTTAAATTAATGAGTTTAAGTAGCCTGAGTTCACCTGAAAAGATCGCACGGGCACCTGACCTCAGGAATTCTTTCTATTAATTATATTGGGAACTGGGTGGAAGGGATCCTCTGCCTAATCTTACTGCACCCCAACAGATGTGAGATTAATAAGGCTTAGTTCCCCCTACCCAAATCTGCGGCGTTTAGAGCAAACGGGAAGAGAGGAGAAATAAAGGGCAAGGGCACGTCCCTCGTCTCCCGTCCCCCCGTGTTTTCTATGCTGGAAGTTAAGAAAAACGCCGGTTCCGAGTGTCTCCCTAGCGCTGCGAAGGCAAACACCGCAGCACCGGGTCTGGCTCCGAGTCGACTCGGTGGCCCTCCAACCCACGGTTAATCAGCTCTTTCACAAGGAGAACAGAGAATGAGTCATTCTGTTTCCACTCAAAGGAGTTTAAAGGTGCTTATGTAAATATCATAATTAATCAGATACTAAAGGCAGGCATTTCATTATTTAGCGCCTCTGCCACAGCCTTGTTTAAGCCCCACGATTTTAACATTTACCGTTCAGATATGCACACTTCTCCTTCAACACTACAACAAAGCAGATTAATTTAGCCTCTCTGATTGCTGTTTATTTTTAGTCAGGACTTGTTTTGTGCTGACAAACCACTTTAAAGTTACAGTCGTCGTTCTGCACACCCACCACCCCCCCCCTCTACTCTTCCCTCCGCTTGGCAGCCACAACTGCGCCCTGGGCTAAGCGCGAGCATCCGTATCCGCACCCGCACGCCTCTCCGCTCCCGAGGAAAGAGCCAGCCTGAGCCACGGGAACCCGCCGGGAAGAGAGGGAAAGGGGGAAAGGGAAGAGCAGGCTGGGGCGGGGAGGGACGGGGAGGAAAGGAGAGAGGGAGGGGAGAGGGGGAGGAAGGAGGGAGAGGGAATTGGGGAGAGAGGAAGGGGAGAAGGGGAGGAAGGGGGAGAGGGAAGAGATGGGAGGGAATGGGGAGAGGGAATGGAGGAGAGAGGAAGGGGAGAGGAAATGGGGGAGAGAGGAGGGGATGGGGAGGAAGGGGGAGAGGGAAGAGACGGGAAGGGAATGGGGAGAGGGAATGGAGGAGAGAGGAAGGAGAGAGGAAATGAGGGAGAGAAGAGGGGATGGGGAGGAAGGGGGGGAGAGAAAAGATGGGAGAGGAATGGGGAGAGGGAATGGGGGAGAGAGGAGGGAAGGGAAAGAGGGACGGAGGGGAGAGGAAAGGGAGACGGTGAGGAAGGGGAGAGAGGAGGGGATGAGGAAGGAAGGGGAAAGAGGGAGGGAGGCGAGAGGAAGGGGATGGGGAGGGGATGAGGGAGGAAGGGGAAAGAGGGAAGAGATGGGGAGGAAGGAGAGAGAGGGAGGGAGGGGAAAGGGAGAAGGGGAGGGACAGGGGAGGAAGAGAGGGGAGAAGGAGAGAAAGGGGAGAGAGGAGGGGACAGGGAGGAAGGGGAAAGATGGGGGAGGAAAGGGGGAAGAGAGAAGGGGACGGGGTGAGAGGGGGAAGAGAGGAGAGAGAGAGGGAGGAAGGGAAGAGAGGGAGGGGACTGGGAGGAAGGGGGAAGAGGGAATGTGGGAAGAGGAGGGGAGAGGAAGGAATGGAGAGGAGGAAGCAGGCAGAGGGGGCCACAGAAAAAGAGGCCGCCAGGCGCTTTTGCCCCCACCTGATGTAGTCGTTCCTGCAGAGGATCATGCCGCTCTTGGTGTAGCAGGAGGTGCCGATGTCCCCCAGCTGGGCCTGGCAGCAGGAGCACTTGAGGCAGCGGCTGTGCCAGTAGCTGTCCATGGCGTAGAGCAGGAACCGGTCGGCGATCTTCCCCCCGCAGCCCGCACAGCGCTTCCACGACAGGGAGCCTGCGGGCACCGGGGGCGGCTGCGAGCTCCCACCGGGGTTCACCATGGCCTGGGGGGGGGCACACAGGGAGGGGGGGGGCANGGGGGGGGGGGGGGCATCCAGTCAGGGAGGCGTGAAAACAACCCCAAAACGCGCAGAAACGTGGAAAAACGCAGAAAAAACGTTGGGAAACGCGGAAAAAACGCCCCTGGGGGGCGTTTTTTCCGCGTTTCCCAACGTTTTTTCTNGCGTTTTTTTTTCGTTTCCCAACGTTTTTTCTCAGCCAGGGGGGGTTTGAGAGCCCACAAGTCAGGAACGGTGCAGGGGGCTGGGTTGTTTATGGAAATAAAGGATTTTTTTTTTTTTAAGTGTGTGAAGAGTGAAAAAAAAAAGTTGTGAAACTGGTTTTTTCGGTGGGGGGTGAGGGGCCACCGCCCCCCCCCCCCCCTTTAAACTCTCAGATTCGGTTCTGTTTGGGTTTAAACTAGAGGAAAAACAGGGCGAGGAAAAAAACCACTCGAGGCTGAGAGGACACCAGGCTCGAATAAATGGCTCGTTGAACTCTGGGGCCGGCTCCTTAACTTCCCTACGCAAACATACTCAACTTTTTTTTTTTGGTCTGGGGCTAATCTGCCCTTGATCAGCAGTTTAAATGCTTTGTGACTCCAAAAAAAAAAAAAAAAGAAAATAGTTGAAGCCCCCCCAGTTCCCAGCCCCTGGGGGGGGGGGGGGGGAGAAGGGCTGCAGCCACCCCCCCAAAACAGCCACTCAAGGGCATCTCTCACTTTCTATAATAACCGCTGCGAGCAAGCAGGACAACCCCGAGATAATATAGGAATCAATTCATAAAGCTTCCCCTAAACCGATTAATTTGTTGCCTCCAAGGGGGATAAACTCCCTGTGTGTGTGTGTGTGTGGTTCCCCCCCCCCAGTCGCTTATACTATAAAAAGATCAAGTTATTTACTGCCAATTAAGCAGCGTGTTTTGTCTTTGTCCTTTGCTGAGCCGGGGCAGCTGGCTCCGGGCTAGCACCGCGGGCTAGCGACTCCCGAGCAGTGGCCACCAACTTTTCCAGCGCCCCCCCCCCCCACTCCCCTGGTCCAGCAGCAGCACCTGGAGGTCTGGCCAGAGACCGCACAATAAACCAGGAGAACGGCACCAATTAAGCTGTAACAAAAACCCCGAGACTTGAGAAAGGAGGAGGAAAAAAAAAAAAAAAAAACACCACTCTAAAAGCCATTAGCATCGCATTTATATCCGAACGCAGCCTATACCTTTATGTAAATTGATTTCTGCTGCATTTGCTCAAGGAATTGCTTTTTGTTAGTTTGCAGCTCGAGCCTAAATGTATCTGCATTTCACCCTCCCAGCATTTAAACCCTTTCCCTACCCCTTAAACCGTTTCTGTACCCCTTAAACCGTCTCCCTACCCCTTAAATCGTTTCAATACCCCTCAAACCTTCTCCTCACCCCTTAAAACTGCTCCCCTTACCCCTTAAACCTTCTCCTTACCCCTTAAACCGCCTCCCCTACCCCTTAAGACATTTCAATACCCCTCAAACCATCTCCTTACCCCTTAAAACTGCTCCCCTACCCCTTAAACCTTCTCCCCTACCCCTTAAGTCATTTCAATACCCCTTAAACCGTCTCCCTACCCCTTAAAACTGTTCCACTTAGCCCTTAAACCATCTCCCTACCCCTTAAAACTGTTCCCCTTACCCCTCAAACCGTCTCCCCTACCCCTTAAGTCATTTCAATACCCCTTAAACCTTCTCCCTACCCCTTAAAACTGTTCCCCTACCCCTCAAACCGTCTCCCCCTACCCCTCAAACCACTTCAGATTTCTTAAAAAGGAGAAAAGAAAGCAAAAAAAAAAAAAAAAAAAAAA
>WAAB01002967.1:2171-42731 GCA_013389865.1 Piaya cayana | reverse complement strand
AAAAAAAAAGAAAAAAAAAAAAAAAAAAAAAAAAAAAAAAAAAAAGGACTCCACGCCACCACCTCGCCTTTGTCGCGTCCAAATATAAAATGGGAAACGTTACACTGAGAAAACCCATCCAGTAACCCCATTAGGCTAAAGCTCTTAAGGACAAGCAATACCTTAATGCTGATTAAATCTAAAAAGATGAATCAAGAGGGCTGACCAGAAAGTGACTCCCCTGATAACTAAGGACGGGCCCTCATCAAGTTTCATTTAGAGTTGGGGGGCGGGGGGGGTTGGGGAAGCTTTTAAGTTAAATAGGCTTACTGGAGTAATTACCGAGCAATTTAGGTCCTGGGATAGGAGGCAGCGACACAGAGAGCGGAGAGGGGGAGCTTGGAGGCGAGATAAACCACAACCCCCCCCCCCACCCAACCAAGCGGTTAATGGAGACCGAGGGACAGGGGCGAGCTGGCAATTTGTAGAGAAAAAAATAAAAATAAAATGGAAGCTTAAATTCACCTCTTGCTTTTAATTAGGTGATTCACCGCATTGAAACAAAAGGCCGTGCGGGGGGCAGGAAGGGAGAAAGGGAGAAGCTTCACTTTGATCTTTTTTGGGGGGATTTTTTGGCTTTTTTTCGGTGTTTTCTACGGGGGGCAGCTCCCCCCCCACCCTCCCCACAATCCAGGCAGAGGGTTTGGCGAAGGCTGCGGGGCAGCAGAGCCGCAGCCGATGCCGCTGGATCCCTCTGGGTCCCTCTGGATCCCCCTGGATGGCTCTGGACCCCGCTGGATCCCTCTGGATCCCCCCTGGATCGGCTCCTTACCTGCTTCCCCTCGCTGAGGCTGAAGGCCGGCTGGGGGGGGGGGGGGTGTCGCCCCGGGAGCTGCTTCTCTTCCTCCTCCTCCTCCTCCTCCTCGCCCACAAACGCCGCTCGGCTGGAGGGAGCCCCCCCTCCTCCGCCCGGCAAGAAGAAAAAAAAAATTTAAAAAAAATAAAAAATAAAAATTAAAAAAAGCCCCGCCGAGCTGTGCGAGTAGGAGAGGCGGCCCCGGGCGGGCTCCTCAGGCGGGGTCCGCGCTGCTGCCGCTGCTGCCGCTGCAAATGGCCGGGGAAGTTGGGCTTCACTTTGTCACCGTCCCCCCTCGGCGGCGGCTCCCGGGGAGCCGGGAGGGAGCGGGGGACGGAGCGGAGGGCCCGGGGAGAGAGAGAGAGAGAGAGAGAGAGAGAGAGAAGCTGCGAGCCGCCCGCCGCCCCGCTCGCGTGTGTTACTGACAGAGCAGAATCCCAACGGCGGCCCGGCCGGCCCCGCCGCCAGCCCCGCCAGCCAATCCCGCCCCGCCTTGTTCAGGCGGAATAATAAAACCTGCCAATCGCCGCCCAGACAAAGGAATGAGTGAAAGGGGAGAGAGGAAAAAAAAAAACCCCACACACAGAGAGAGAGAGAGAGAGAGAGAGAGAGAGAGAGAGAGAGAGAGAGAGAGAGAGAGAGAGAGAGAGAGAGAGAGAAAAGGAGGGGGCGAGGAGGAGGGGAATGGGGAGGAAGGAGGCAGTCAGGTGGCCCCCGGCCACCACTTGAGGAACTTGGCCGTCCCGCTCGCCGAGCCTCATTCGCTTTCTGAAGGGTTTAGGGTTTGGGGTTTTTTCACTCTTTTCAGTCCGAGCCGATGACCTTGGCCGCGCAGCCCCTGTGGGCCGGGAGAGGAGAGAGGGGAGGGTTGGATCGGGCATGAGGAACTGGTTTTTCACGCGGAGAGGGGGTGAGAGCCTGGCCCGGGCTGCCCAGAGGAGGGAGGGGAGCCCTGATCCCTGCTGGGGGCCAGGTGAGATGAGGCTTGGAGCNGAGAGGGGGTGAGAGCCTGGCCCGGGCTGCCCAGAGGAGGGAGGGGAGCCCTGATCCCTGCTGGGGGCCAGGTGGGATGAGGCTTGGAGCCACAGAATCCTAGAATCACCAGGTTGGAAGAGACCCACTGGATCATCGAGTCCAACCATTCCCATCAAACACTAACCCATGTCCCTCAGCACCTCATCCACCCATCCCTTAAACCCCTCCAGGGAAGGTGACTCAACCCCCTCCCTGGGCAGCCTCTGACACTGCCCAGTGACCCTTTCAGTAAAGAATTTTTTCCTTATGTCGATTAGTAAGAACTTGGGAGCATCTGTCATATGGGGAGAGAGAGAGAGAAGGTATTTTTTGCCTCAAGAAGACAAGGTTCCATCCCTTTGGGCTGAAGACGTCCCTGCCTCTGCAGTGGAACCAGGCGACCTTCATGGTCCCCTCTAACCCAAACCACCCTGTGAGTCTGTTAGTGCCCTGGAAAAGGCTTAAAAGGGTTAAACTGCCCCAACCAGCTGCCCTGCTTGGTGACTTTTGGAGGAAGAAGCCCAGGGGTGATGGCAAATCAGAAATAATATCCCCTCAGGACACTGAAAAGTGGGAATAACACCCCCCTCTCATATATTAATACATATTTTATGGTTGGACTCGATGATCCAGTGGGTCTCTTCCAACCTGGTGATTCTATGATTCTATGATATTTCTGACACATAAGCACAGTGCACAGGGTAAGGGGAGAGCAACACAGAGCTGAAAAGACTCTCTGAATAATAAAAGTAAGGAAGATTTCTTTTTACACTGATGGTGGGGAGGCCCTGGCCCAGGCTGCCCAGAGCAGGGGTGGCTGCCCCATCCCTGGAGGGGTTCAAGGCCAGATTGGATGGGGCTTGGAGCCCCTGATCCAGTGGGAGGTGTCCCTGCCCATGGCGCAGGGGGTGGGACTGGATGGGCTTTAAGGTCCTTTCCAACCCAAACCATCCTAGGATTCTATGACTCTAGGATTCTGTACTTCTATCAGTGCCCTGTAAAAGGTTTAAAAGAGTTAAACCACCACAACTGGGCTGGCAGCAGCACCGCTTGTCATCTGAGAAGACAACTGCATTTCTGAGGGATGATGGCAAAGCAGAAGTCATATTCCGTAGGGACAATATTGGGGAAAAAAACCCATGTATTAATGAACATTTTTGAGGCCTAAGCGCAGCTCACAGGATAAGGAGAAGTACAGCAGTTCTGAATGATGAAAGTATCTATAAATGGGTTGCAATTAGTGGTGTTTTCCCCGTTATCCCTGCGAGCGGTGGGATCAGCCTCCAGCCTGGCATTGTCTCGTAGGCAGAGACCACGCGGGCAGAGCGAACGGGCGGCTGCGGAGCCGGAGAAACGGTTCGTTCCAGGGTCTGCGGAGGCACCACGTAACTTCACCCTTTCGGAGTTTCCCGATTCCAGAGTGCTGACGTCAGCAGCAGCCAATGCTGCGCCTCGGGATGCGGGATGCGGGCAGGGATGCGGGCAGGGATGCGGGCAGGGATGCAGCCCATCACCGCTGCTTCGGGATGCGATGTCGGGGATGAGGAGCTGAGCGACTCCTCCAGGTCTCAGCTGCCTGAAACCTGGTTTAAACCTGCTCCTGCTGGAGAGCAGGGTGGACGCGATGCACCCAAAGAGGTGCAGGAGAGGCAGCTGGGAGAAGGCACTGAAAAAAAACCCCAAAACCTGGCTACCCTTCAGACCCACCAAACGGTCCTGGACTCGTAGCCCAGGTGTACGGTAGCCACACTGCCATCTGTGGGCCTCCTGCATCCCTGCATCCCTGCATCCCCGCATCCCTGCATCCCTGGACCGAGGGGATGTGTGCGCCGGGTCCTGCCAAAAATTATCGTCCAGCTTGGAAAAACGTGCTTAGGAAAACACAGGATATTGTAAATAGCTTTTGCTTCCAATTTCTCCTATTTGATTCTAATTACATAGCAAATAAAATATTGAAGTTCGAATGGCAGCACATGATTGTGATTTATGGTGATGTACGATCTAAATGCAGGGGGAAAGGCTCCTTCTGCCTTCACAGACAGGATCCATCCAGAATCTGTGCGTAAAGCAAACTGGGAGCCCGTGGAAAGCTTCGTCGGGCACCAGGGGAGAGGATCGGCGTGGTGGTTATAAAAATAATGTTGTTTTTTTTACTGTAGGTCTATGAAATATATCATCTGGATGTAATCTCCGTGTACGTATTACTTTTAAACATGCTCAGCAGTTTTAGATTTGTTATTTAGGATCTGGTACGGTTTAAAATATATAAAGTAACAAGGCATGCTACAGATAATCAACAGTCACTGTTATTCCAGCTCTCTGACAGCCAAGAGCACAAGAATAGAGCAAAACGCCAAGCTAAAATAAAATCTGAGTTGTCTAATTATCTAAGCCTGTAATGGCTGGAAGCTACCAAATTCAGACTCTGGAAGAGCCATCAGGCCCTCTCCTTATTGGAAAAGATATTCTACCAAGAAAGTCTGCCATAGGCAGTAAAATGTTTACTAGTCTTAAAACTGATAGCGATACAAAAAAAAAAAAAAAGGAATAACCTTCTCGAGGAGCCGAGTTTTAAATGGCTCAACGACATCTTCCAAATACCATCGCAATGCTCACATCTTTTTTCTGAAATCCGATCTTCGCTAATTTTTGCGATTAATTTTAACGGAGGAGACCTTAACTGAGAGCATTTTGCAGCGCAATATTTTTCTAATTTTTCTTTTCTGCAGCATCTGCTGTTGCTGTGCTGTCATCTTCGTTATGTTTTTCATTGTCTATGTGCCATAATGTAATTAGTTAGTTCAACATCATCTGTGCTATTAGATGAGATGTTTCTATGGTAAGTTAACATAGTTGTGTGTAATTGGTGGATTTCAGCAGTAGGCGTGAACGTATCCATCAACTTTAGGTCGATTTGAGTCCGCAAGATTTAAATTCACTTGGCATACGTTATCCTCCAAGACTGTTAATTTTGGCTGAACGGATAAAAAAACACAATGCAGAAGAAAATCTGGCTGCTTGTATCACGGTGCTGTTGGAGTCAGGGAAAGGAAAGCATAAAATCGCTGGCTTAAGTAGTTGCAATCTGAACGTCTGGAAAATGTTACAGCCTGTGATCCAAATCATTCTTAAACCTAGACGCGCCCCTACGATAGCAGGTAGTCCAGAATTCATCAGGGTTATCTCTCCACTCATGAAAGGAGTCTCAGTTCTCCCCCCCAAATACTGCATTTCTGTGGGACCTTGGCTGTCTTTTCCCTTTCCTCATTAGACAGAAATGTTGAGGCTGCTGCTTTGTCTCGAGATCTTCCACGCCGCACTCTGCCAGTCCTTGTGCCTCACGAGCTACACCTTTTTGAACAAACAATTAAGACTCTTAAAACAAACCCTCTGACCCCAGTCACTTTGGAAACAGTGATGAGAAGTCAACAGCCATTTGTTACTTTAAAGTAAGTTTACTCACAGAGGATCTTGTGGTGTAAAGCCTCGGCCAGTTTTAAAATACGAGTGGCTTAAGTATTTAAGTGGGATATCCAACGGTCCTGGCAGGAGCTGGGAAGAATCCTGGATGGCTTCGCTCTCGGCGTTCTTTTCCAAGCAGCAGATTCTCTACCGTTCGCCCCAAAGAGCAAGATAATTCACTTTTAGAAATACGTGCACGGACTTTGACCTGCTTATAAATACGTGAGCAACTTTATTTACAGGAACCCAGAGCCATGGAAGGTAATTAGTAAGCACGGTTCACTTAGGCAAAGGCTCGCAAGACCCTTTTACCATCGCTGTATCCGTAGCTTAGGATGGGAGCCAAATAATATAAATGCCAGTAATTATAGATATATGTTTATATTAACAATGAAGTCCACTTTAGGAAGAGCCAAGGCTGGATTTGTAATGACCTCATACGCCTAAAATTACTTTCACTAATTTGTCCTGTGCACGTTCCTGCAGGGAGGATTGATGTATCACCACAAGCCATCAGTAGCAGAAAGTCCTGGAAGTGAGTTCTGCAACTAAAGTCAAAGACATGGGAGTTTGAGATTATAGGTAATTTATGTTTTAAATTAAAAGCCTCTGGAGGCCACTGGAATATGCATATGTAACAATAAGTTCACTACGTAAAACATCTTGCGATTGGAAATGCAGTATGAATTTTGAAAGAGGGCTTTACATCCAATAAAACAAAGCACTACTTAAGCAAATCGGTTAAAATCATTTTGATCCCCTTAAATGTAGACTGACAATTGATTTTTGTGATGACATATCTGCAGAGTGATATTTTGTCACAAGCATAAACACGAAGAGAATATTTTTATGATTCAAATGTCACCATCTTTAACGAAAAAAAAACCCTTTGAAAAATACTTAAGAATATAAACTCATATGGAACTCAGCCTTTAAAGGCTTTTTTCACAGAAACTTATTCAGAACTTGTATGAAGAGGTTGCCTCTGTTCGCTGATTCTCATAATCAATAGTCATATTCAAGCTCAGTTTGGGGCTGTTTGAAGGCCCAAACTATAGATAAAAGGAGCCACTGAGTTCCTTTGAATTTACAGAACAAGAAGGATCAACTGGAAAGGAATTTAAAAAAAATTATGACTAATTCAACTGACCAAAATGCTTTTACTTAATGCAGAGGAACATGTTTAAATCACAGTCCTTTATGCTTCTGAACATACCCAGTATTTTAGAACAGTCTGGTTTTGTTGCATCGCCGCCACTTCTTTTCAGTCAGAATGAATGTCAAAAAATTTCAGCAGAGAAAGTAAACTTGTCTTCTTTTTCCCTCTGGGATAAGAAATCATTGAAACATCTTAAATGTTTTCTACTCAGAGCTGACGATTTTTTTCTTGTAGCCATTCTTCATATTTCCTTTGCGAACAGAACATTTTTTTGAGGAGCGTGGCTGCGCTTCAGTACGATTTCTGAAAACAGTTCTGTGCAGAGTTTAGTGAAAACAACAGTCTGGACTAACGGGTTATGATGAAAAACAAAAGCTTAGCTCTAGCCTGTATCACTTAATTAATTAGCTGAGTAAGTTTAAATATACAGAAGAACTACGCCCAAGTGAAGGAACAGCATGTTTAATATTTTTGATGGCGTTGTCCACACATAACACCTTTATAACTGCATTGAAGTGATTTTCAAAGGTGTGTGTCCAGAAGCAAATCCCACGGCATTAGAAATCTGGCTGCTGTGTGTATCCCAGAATGAGTTATTTACTGTAAATCATTGCCAGGGAGGAGGACTTCTGACGTTCCCACAACCTCTGAACGATGCCGTAATATACACAAAGGTTGGTGGCTGATCTTTCCCACCTACGTTGCACCTTTCCATGGGAAAGGCCTTTGTGAGGTCTGGCTTGGGTTGTAGTAAACCAGAGGAACTTTTGCTCAAGCCATGAGTCCGCAAAGTAGAATCATAGAATCACAAGGTTGGAAGAGACCCATCGGATCATCGAGTCCAACCATTCCTATCAAACACTAAACCATGTCCCTCAGGACCTCGTCTACCCATCCCTTAAACCCCTTCAAGGAAGGTGAATCAACCACCTCCCTGGGTGAGTTTCAGGGGACTTTGTTGTACGATACCTCGATGGGAAGGCAGAGCTTTACTAATACATCTGGAGGTTCCCGTGTTGGATGTTTCTGAGGGAAGTTTAACATCATCCATTGTTTCAAGGAGCTGAGAGGAAGCGAGGTACGGGGCTGAGAACTGAAACACGCCTCCCAGGGCTCTGCTGCTGGACTTGTCTTTGTAAGGGCTAACAGCACAGTAGGAGAAAATGGAGGGTTGCAAAAACACAGAGGAAGAGTAGGCTGGTGGCTTGTGTCTGGCAGGAATGCCTCTGTCACTTCTGATCTGAAATTCACATCGATGCCAGTAGTTATGACACGACTGTCACTCTAAGTTGACTTAACTGGACACGAAACAATAATGACAAACAGTCAGAGTGACAGTTCTCCTTCTCTTCTGCGGGGAGGTTCCTCGGATCTCAATCCTGCAACATTCCTTCTGTTCGCTCTGCCAGACAAATGTGCCTCTGTTATTATGACTTCTCTGTTTGACTTGGCGCAGCCCGGCTTTCAGGAGGAGTTCCTGAGCTTTCTATTCAGTTTTTTAGTCATCCAATTTATCAAAGCGAGAGTTTCTTAGTAACAGGTTTCAACCTTAACTCTTTAATAGTGACTTTGCTGATGTAATCCGTTATTTAAAAACATCTTCTTGCTTAAGAACGTTATTTTTCATATAAAAATATAGCCCTCTACGTTTCCTAAGTTGTTTTTCAGAACTGGAGCAACTACTATGCTCTATGACCGTAACTCTTTTTATCATTCTCCTATGATTCAGTAGCTTTTGCTGTCTTATAAACAATCTAACAATTAAGAGCTAATGTTAATGGAATAGATTGTTGTCATAGGATAATGGTTTCCTGCAGCTAGATAAATGCTGTGGCAATGCCGGGACATTTATTGAAAGTAATAGTGAAGACAAAGCTAAGAGATTTATTTTTAAAGCAGGTGCCACGGATCCAGTGACACCATTCTGTTACAATTGTTTTATTTCTGTTTCTCTAAAAGACTGATGAAGATGGAAGCGTTTTGCCTGATGTATGCGAGCGCAGCAAAGTGACAGTGCCTCATTTCACTGCTACTGAATAAGCTGCATTGCACTTGGCTCGGGAAGAGATTTATTGTGTGGCTCATCCAATCAGAAAACAGTTTATCCATTAACTCCAGCTTTAAAATATGTTGTATTTCTGCGAACAAGATGGGGCTTGATGCTCTCTCTCGCAGAAGCAGTTAGGCGTAGTTCACAGGGAAGGAGGAAAGCAAGACCCTACAGTTCTCGTTCCACCGGTCCACCCAGAATCCCCCTCTCCTCTGTTCCGCACAGACAGCTGCCTGGGGAGGGCCAACCTGGCCATAGCGTGTTCCCCTCCTCCCAGATCAATGGTTCCTTGTCTCCCTTCTTCTGCAGCAGAGGGTCTTGCCTTAGCACTGGCTGAGCAGAAATGGCAGCGTTGTTCTACCCGGCGCTGTTGTGGAGGGGGTGGAGAAGAAAGGGTTTGACTTGTTTAGTGTTTCCTCTGCCTTTTGAGTTCACAGGAACTGGAGTTTTGGGAAAATACACCTTCTTCCTTTCCCGTGACTTTAAAAATCACTCACCCCGGGATGCTCCAACAGAGAAATGTGGAACGCGGAACTTGTAAAGCTTCCTAGGCTCTCTACCTGCTCCTGTGGTATCGCAATAAAGCACCTGGATTAGACCAAGCATCCAGCTCCAACAAAGCTGGAGCTGCTTGCATGGAAGGGAATGGGATCCACTGAATTCAACCAGCTTTCTCCAGGCAGATGTGCCCCAGTCGCCCGGCCTAGGCCTCAACACATCTTTTATTCTGAGCTGTGGAGCAGCTATCCCAAGCGGCAGTCTTGTATGTAAGACAGCTGAAGGATATCCCAGAAATAATGAAAAATATGATCCCTTCCCACCCACAAGAGCTGACCATTCCCAGGCATCTTTAAAGTTATATTGTAAAACAGCATAATGACTTTATATGACCATAAAATCCCTGCTAGGATTTCCTGAAGAAACAGACTAATTTTATTATTAAGGTCCAAAGACCTTGATATCAAACCAGCAATTCACTGTTCCAAGGACTTACTCTCTGGAGCTGCTCACAGCACAGCTCTGAATTAACTTCTAAGACCAGAGCTTGAAGGCAGTAAACAACTTCAACCTTTTCTTGACCCCAGACACATCTCACAAAAAGGAGTTCAGTTAAATGCACAATTTCACTTTAACCCGTGTGTACACACTCTAAGAACTAATTCACCCTTCATTTTCTGAGTTTTAAGAAAATATTTATACTAAGGAACTGACAAGCGTTCCAGCTCTTGTGCCGAGGAGCTGTCAGATAAGGATGAGTTCAGAGAGCACCAGAGAGAACATCATGGAGAAAAAAGCAGGTTAGGGATACCTGTAATGAATCTCAGCAGCCGTGAGGTGCATCAGGCCATCTGAAGAGCACACAGGTGACAGAGCTCCAGCAAGCACATACTCGTCCGACTAGATCTCTGCAGCTGCAGCGTATCAGACTTGATCTTCCAACGACTGTGCTGTCTACAATCAGTCTCCTACTGGAAGTTTAGGATTCACAGGAATGTTCTAGGGGACTGAGAATTCCCACATCTTTAGAACGTTGGAGTCACTTACCTAAGGACCTTTAAGGATGCACCTGCGGGTATTGTAAAGTCCTATGATTTTATCAAAAATTTTTCTGTAGCAATCTAAAGGCCCAACTCTGGAATCAATCCCTTTGCACAAACCCGCTTGCAGCTTTTTAAGAGGGATTTTAAGTCTTCCAGGTTAGGTGAAAATGTTAACCCTTAAAGATCAACCAGAAACAATAAAACTAATTTCCTCCCATTTAGTATAAAAATCAGTTCTTCACTTGATCTCATAAATAGAGAGAAGCCGTGATTTCTGAATTTTTGAGATGGCCAGTGTGGTAACCAAATGTCCTCTCACCACATATTGAATCTGCTCAAGGAATCCTCCTCGATTCAAGGAATTATTAAACCCATTTTGTCAATAGGCTTCTTTGTATCACACAGGATTGCACACAATCAATCAATATTTAACTTCCATACTGCATATTGCTCCCACAGAGGGCCAGAATTCCCCGTCTCGGCTATCCTCTCTTTCAAGTGAATCCCCAGCTTCTTGCAGCTCGTTTGACTAAGGCGGCTATGGATATCCTGCCTGGATCCAGCCCAGAGGCTTTATTTCTATTGCATGAGATGATTAATTATGTGGTTTCTTTCTGTTTGTCTGATAGACGCTGAGGTAAGAGAGGGATGGTTGCTTAGTGCACTATTATTAAAAAGCTGCTTTTGATAGCCCTGAACAGGCTTGAGTTGTGTGCTCCAAGTAATCATAAAGCTGCTTACTTGGAAATGTAACGCCTGTTAATACTATACTGTACTTTTATAAGTAAACTCATTTTTGATTGGCTGGAGTTTAACTATAATCAGTAATTAAGGGTCAGCCATCCAGTAAACTCATTAGTTTACACCAATTACATTTGGTTTAGTAACTAATGATTTCAAGGATCAAGCCATTTATTTCTGCGCTTTCCAAGTATAATTATTGTGTAAATCAGATAGAGTGTAAATCTTTTCCATACGTTTGGGTTGGTAATTGAGAAATAAAATGGTTTCCAAATGTATTCTCTGTCCAGTTTTTTGTTCTGCAGTAGGTCCCTCTGGGGACTCCTTAAAGTATATGGAAAAGGTGATGTCAACAGAAGTGTTCGCTGGGCAAACCGAGACAGGATTAATTAAGAGAGATGAAAGAGGAAAGCCAGCCCCGTGCAAATCGCGGTCCAGCCCTCAACTTGGACATCACACCTTAAATGACAGTTTACGATCCTAAGCGTGAGTCACGCAGATTGACAAGTATTCAAAATAGAAGAGAATTAAAACTCCTTTATGTTTAATGTATAAAGGCCTCTCCAATATGCAGCCTTTAAGATGGTGTAATCTCTGGAGCATTTTGCTTTGAAGTTTAATATGTAGTTCCTCACATCCACATAACATTTTCAACACGTTAAACAAATTAGTCTCTGGTTACAGAAGTTTTCAGACATTTACAAGTTGCCATTTAACTGAATTTAATATGTGCTGGCGAAGTTGCTCGTGCACTTGTTCATTTAGAAAAATGCACTTTCGGAATGATTAATAAATAAACCAGCCTTTCCTATCCCTTCAACTTTGGTGTTTATTTGAAAGCAATCTACTTTAAAAAGACATTAATATCCCTAGAATTATGATTAGAATAATTGCTTTTACTCTTCTCAGAACGCACATTTTTTCTCATTTCCCTTCAGCACAGACAGCTTTCCACTCAGATATAAGCTTCCTATTATTATTCCCCACTCCCCACCCCAAAAATGAAGAATAGGAATTATACACTTTTCACTAAGGAATAATTAATTTGTCTCAAGTATTAGAACAGAGAATTGTAGAATGACTTTGAATGGTAGTCTCTAAGGGGTAGCATTGTTTGTTCTCTTCGGTCTTTAATGAGCTTTAGTAAATGGCCAGGAAAAATTACGTTCTTTCTGTAATATGAGAGAAGCGAAGAATGAAGGAAGCTATAGAATCCCTAGGAGAAAAAGGAGCAGCCACACACACACGCACACACAGAGCTCCCTGCACCACGTCGCTTCCAAGGGTTAGCGTTCGCCTTTGGAACCGAGCACCAGAGCTGCACTTTTTCCATTACAGTTTAAACATATAATCTCCTTAATATTTTTGTAGGAGAGAAAATGCCTGGATGTTTCCCACATACCGACAGTGTCTGGCTTATGTTGGGGGACAACTGCCTATAGCTGAGCTCTGGAAGTCATTCTGGCTTCCTCTGCTTTGGCATTGATTTTGACTTTCGAGATTCTTTGGTCTATTTTTTGCTGCATTTCCACCCCTAAAAGCAATTTCCCTTTCGGTTGCCCCAGCTCACTGCCCTGTCTTTGAACAGACTTCTTTTCCCTCCACGGCGCATTCACTATCGCTCCTGTCCAGGCTGGCAACAGGGACAGCAGGGGCAGGTGCTTGTCTCAGCTAAGGATGCAGACCTGTCGCCACGGATGCTCAGGAGCACCTTTTCCTTCCCTCCAGCCTTCACACATCCTCACTCCTTACCTTTTCCCACACCATGTCAGCTGGGCCGGAGCAGCTGTCGTTGCTGCTGTGAGGTAGAAGTCGACCCACAGCAGTCAAGAGAGAGCAGCACGGGCTAAAAGGATCTTGGGGAACAGGGGCTCTATCCAATCCATCCCACTGGAGCTTTTCCAGTTTCATAGAATCATAGATTAACCAGGTTGGAAGAGACCCATCGGATCATCAAGTCCAACCGTTCCTATCAAACACTAAACCACGTCCCTCAGCACCTCGTCCACCCGCACCTTAAACCCCTCCAGGGAAGGTGACTCAACCCCCTACCTGGGCAGCCTCTGCCACTGCCCAGTGACCCTTTCCGTGAAAGATTTTTTCCTAATGTCCAGCCTGAACCTCCCCTGGTGGAGCTTGAGGCCATTCCCTCTCGTCCTGTCCCCTGTCCCTTGGGAGAAGAGCCCAGCTCCCTCCTCTCCACAACCTCCTTTCAGGTAGTTGTAGAGAGCAATGAGGTCTCCCCTCAGCCTCCTCTTCTCCAGGATAAACACCCCCAGCTCCCTCAGCCGTTCCATTTTGCATGGGATAATTAAATATTAATTAGATTGCCATGTGTGCTTGCTCTCCAAGCATTACTGAGAGCAAGAAGAAGTTCTGTTACCCACTTCCAGGACATACTTCACTGCTTTGTATTGGTTGTTCACTGGGACAGGCCCTGGCAGACACGGTTTTCCCACCCAGGTAAGTGTCCCCACTACAAGGCTGTCGCGTCAAGCTCAAGCTTTCCCACTTGGAGAAAGGTCTCAGGTCACACTCCTTACAGAACAACACTAATCTCTTCAGCAGGGCACTAATTCAGGGGCAAGAGATTCCAGTTCTAACAGCCTCGGGCAGAGGCTGAATACCTGTCTCCTGGATCCTGGTTCAATTGCACCAGCCAGGAGACTGAACCACAAGAGCTTGGGAGAGGAAGGGCATAGAAGCAAGGGGGACAGACGTGCTCTCTGTCACTGTTCAGTGAAAAAAAAAACCTGGCACGGACGTCCAGTTCCTGGAAAGCGGTGGAGCGAGCATGGTGAGCAGGTAAAGCAACGCACGGTGTTACCACACCTTAGTCTGATCGTGGCTCTGGATCGTGGGAGGTGCTCTCATGACAGACATCAGATTGCTGACTAGAGCTCAGGGTCACGAGGGATGTGAAGGGAGATGATGAAAGAGGAGAGCACAGCCTGGACCCATCCCAGTCATTTAGGGAACAGATAAAAGTAAAAGGCTTCTGCCAAAGTAAAAATCATTTCTCCCTCTCACGGTTTTCTCTTCGGTGCAATTGTTAGAGAAGAATAAATGGAGAAAGATGGTTGAAAGGCAGATAGGAGACGGCGAGGACAGGGCTGGTAAGTGAGGCAGAAATGTTGGAAAGAAGACAAGGAGGAAGAAGCATAAGAAAGCAACAGGAGGATTGGACAAAGGAAAAGGAAAACCATGACTGAACAAGACACTTCACCTCTCACTGCCTCGGCCTTCTGGCAATAAAATAATAACAGCAAGACAAACACAGAGAATTTCAGTGCCTTTGAAGTCCATAAATATTTAGGAGACATTTAAGTGTCCTGTTGA
This sequence comes from Piaya cayana, assembly GCA_013389865.1. Taxonomy (NCBI): domain Eukaryota; kingdom Metazoa; phylum Chordata; class Aves; order Cuculiformes; family Coccyzidae; genus Piaya; species Piaya cayana. Next base: position 28,590 of record WAAB01002967.1, on the reverse strand, counting down.
TCGCGATTGTTTTAAAAAGAACACAGGAAAATTTAAGAGAATGTTCAGACCAGACTGAATCACTGCTATCAAGCGGAAATAAAGGAACAGGACTTATGTGCTTAATTTCGTGTCTGTAACCAAGCATTAAAACCCACACCCAACCACACTTACGCTTTTTAATAGTAGAAAAGATTGGGCCTATTCAGACCAGTAAAACACATGGTTTAAGGCACGCAGCCGCTCTTTCTTCAGTAACAACCTACTGTGACTCCTATAATTTATTCCTCCCAAGATTCATTTGAACATCTGCAGTATCATTATTTGAGTTTGTTATACTATTAGCTTTAAAATTTTATAAGCCATACAGCAGGATAGGTGACAAGTTGAAAAGTTAAGGAGGGTTAATTTAGAAGTTTTAAAGCAAAGCTATTTTTGAGTTATAGGAGCGCAAAAAAGCATCTGAATCCAAACCTCCATGGTTACATTTAAATAACTCAGAAACTGCTGAAAGGATTTTCTTCGAACTTCACTCAAGACAAATCCCTCTGGGCTAAGACCAAGCATGAGAATTTAACTCAAAAGGTGATTGTTGTCTGAAGGGAGTTTCCCCTCCTCCCCCAGCTCCCCCCCCTCCTCCTTTTCTTGTTGTGTTTTCAACATCGTGAAAAAAATAAATAGCACTGAAAAACTAATGGTTTGGCGTGTAACTGTTTCATATCCATTTTATCATTATAATAAGAAAAACACTGTTTGTAAAGTACCTTTTTATTAAAACCAGGCCCCCTGCTCTGCCTTTAGCCATTACCAGCAGTCATAGTACCCACATCGAGCAGGCGTTTGATGATGCCGTAACGGGGTGGCTCAACAGAGAAGCATCGAGCTGTGCTCTCAGCCCCATCTGCAGCTTCTCTGCATGCCTCAGCAGCTCAGTGCAGCTATAATACTACCCTAAATGGACAACTGAGGATTCCCCCTAACTGCAAGGCTGGAGAGCAGACAACCAGCAGCTCTGCAGCACTCTTGCCTTCGCTTCCCATCCCCGGTTCGTGGGAGGTGAAGCCTACTCTACGCCTCAAGGCTGACCTAAACTGTTGTTTTGATTTCTCACTGGTCAAGGATTGGGAAAGCGGAAAGGGAGTTGGTAGTCAGGCTTTTCTCAGCTCACCGACTGTTAACTCGGTGCAGCTGGCAACCTCACTCATTCTTCCTCCATACAGCTGAGACCAAGGGACTCACCTGCTAGTCGAGTAGCTGTAGGAGCCCCCGTAAAGGAAGAACTTGAACACGAAGGTGGAGATTTCTATTTTCTCTCTCCAAGACCGTGAATTTAGCCCTCTTTAACAGCAGTATATTGGGTCTTGCTAGCCTGATTATCTGGATTTATTAAAAAAAAAAAAAGTGAGACAGTGGGTTTTCCCCCCCTGTTTATTTCAACTCTTTCCCACATTTTGTTTTCTACAAATTGTCCCAGGCCAGAGAAGAGCCTTTCCCTCCCTCTTCAATCCAGGCTTGTTTCTGGTTTTCTGGCAGCACCTCCCACAGTTACTCGCTCGTTTGTTTGTTTGTTTTTCCATTTGTAACTTTTGCCCCCTCCAAGGAGCTGGCTTGCCCAGGGAAAACGCAGTAACTTATTTCATTTCCAATGCATTCAAAAAGGCGTTTGAATTGTTCCTTTTCACTCAGAGCAGCATCCAAATTTGGAATTTGTGAGAAACTGGAGGGGAAGGCTCGGAATATATTTGCTGAAATAATTCACCACATTTAACCCAGGCAACTCAGATACACGCGGGAACAGCTTCTCTTGCCTATCTTCCATATACATGACCTGGATTAAAAGCTGCTTTGGGCAAGGGCCAACTCATTGTTTGTGGCCCTAACACAATGCAGCTTGCAAGCTGTGGCAGTACTGCAATACCTAGGGATTTGTTTCAGGAGACCCTGATTTTTGAAAACAAAATACATGCTTCCTGACGACTGCTAACACCAAAGAGTGGGAAGCACGGCTGAAATGGGCACAGAGAGGAGAATCAGGAATCCAGAGTCTTGGGTTTGGTTCCTATTTGTTTTAATTCTGGGGAAGTCTACCTTAATCATAGAATCATAGAATCACCAGGTTGGAAGAGACCCATCGGATCATTGAGTCCAACCATTCCTATCAAACACTAACCCACGTCCCTCAGGACCTCGTCTACTCGTGCCTTAAACTCCTCCAGGGAAGGCGAATCAACCCCCTCCCTGGGCAGCCTATTCCAATGCCTAATGACCCTTTCCATAAAACACTTCCTCCTAATCCTAATCTCTAGCCTAAAATGCAGTAGCTAACAGAGGGATAAGTGGATCCTGGAAGCTCCTTGCCTTGCCACCCTATGGAAGCAAGCAAATCCTGGCAAGAGCTGAAAAAAAACCGGAGAAAATCTTAAAAAAAAAAAAAAATCACAATATTTAAATAATCAGAAAGCTTTTCCATTCATAAGTGTCCCATCTGCTCTCCACCACCAAACTTCTGGGGTATCATTTTTCAGTCAGCGCTTGGCACTCGGCACTTTAAGCTGTCTGCTACTATCTCATTCATACAGCTTTTTCATCGCAGGTCAATATTATCTGACTCGGTTCAGATTAAATCTTAATACACAGTTCATCTGGAAAACCCCAACTCCAAGCACATTGAAAAATTGCAAACAAACAGTGCAGTTTCCATGGATGACGGCATCTTAAAATGTATCCCGAAAGGAAGAGTAGCTGGAAAAAGAGAATGTGAAGGTACGATTGCAGAAGAGAACTCCCTTCTTTTTCAGCTGAGATTTTATGCAACAGTGAGGAGGAAGGTGGCAAAGAGAAGAAATGTCTGTCTCCCCATTACTGGTTCTGTAGCTGGTTCACATCAGCCATGGTAAAATCAGAGAAAGACCAGATCTGAACACAGCAGAGGATGATGTGAAATGAGGAAGAGTTCAGCGCAGTTTGAGGATGGCAAAGTATAACGAAGGCAAATGGAAAGTGAGAGCTGAAACTGCAAGCGATGAGCTGAAGGAACCCAATATGAGGAGGGGTTCAAGGCCAGGTTGGGTGGGGCTTGGAGCCCCTGATCCAGCAGGAGATGTCCCTGCCCATGGCAGAGGGTGGAACTAGAAGATCTTTAAGGACCCCTCCAACCCAAACTATTCTATGATTCTACGACACAAATTTAATTAATGAAGACAGGCAGAGCAAGCTGAACAGAGAGACTCCCTTAAAATATCAAAATTTATCGTTATTTGTGGCCATTAAAGTGAAAATAAAGGCAAGCTATGTAGAAAAAGCATGAAAGTTGATGAGTGCAAGATTGAGTTCAGGGCTGGGAACGCTGAGGAAACCTGAGACTGGGGAGAAGCTCCTCTGACAGACACCAGCGCAATCTTTAGTGCTTAGCGCTGCCCTCCAAGCACCCAACACACCACTCCATTAGCAAAAGGGATCACAAATTACCTCCTAATCTGTTTAAGCTGAGTCAGCCAGATTCATTTCACCTGGTGATGAACATGGATATGAGCTAACCAGGCTGGCTTTACTTGTAGTGCATTAGGGAGCGCTCGCTTGGCCTCTCCTGATGGCAGAGCAGGGGCAAGCAGCGTAAACGTGGTGTTGTTTTCAGCTAGTAAATGGTGTCTAGGCACTGGGGAGGAAATCTGCCTGGTCTAGGAGAACACGTGAAGATGTAAGGCTGGAACCAACCCAGGCACGTGGAAGGATGCAAATTTCTTAAGGCTGAGTAAGACTCCAGGAAAAAGTTATCATCAGCAATATAGAGTGCAAGGAAAGTTCATCTCTCTACGTCTCACTGATCTGAGCAAGGAACACTTTTAATATCTTTGCTGGTGGTGCAAGGATAATCTCTGCAGAGGTGTATCTAAGTGCTTGGGAGAAACAACAGTTATTGGTTGGCTGGTAACTAAGAGGAACCGAAACAGAAGGTTCATGATTTTACTGTCTCTGGTCCAATAGAAAACTGTAATCTGTGCTACTTAAGCTTCATGTACTCCGCATTTGCAAATGCCAAGTAATCAAATTTCTCCCAACATAAAAGTGAGCAAAGTTGAGGAGCAACTGCGCGTACAGGATCGCTGGGACGGTACTCAGTGGCTTTTACTCCAGGGTAATAGCTTAATACCCACAGCCCTTCAGGGATTTGCATCAAGTGAACTGGCACAGTGAGGGAGCCCATCAAAACCTGAGCTTGCATCCCATTAATTTACTTCTATTATCCAGAGCGGTTATGTTCTCCAAGGTAGGTTGATCATGGGAAGTTTGTTTTGCTTCAGCTATCGCTACGACAATTCAAAGCGAGGGAACAAGAATTTTGGTTCTAAAAACGGATGCAATTTAGGAACATTAAAATAATGTCTTAAACTGCAACATGGAACTATTCTTGGTAGCCCCCTCTGTGGTGCTCGCTGTAATTATAGCTCAGAATAATCCCAAATCAACTTTTTGTAAGAGAGAGGCCACCCCTGCTGCACTTTTTTAGAGGGATTGCAGCTCTAAAACCTTTGTGTTTACTTTTATATCAGCCTTCTACATTATCATTTAGACTGCGGCTTTCAATATCTGACTCAGTAGGCCTCGTGTTTCTCCGTTCCCCACCATTTATGTCCTTGTTTTGGGTGCCTGTCATGTTGCTGGTGCTTTGCATTGCAAATATTAAGAAATAGAATTTGCAATCCAAGTCATTCACAGAACATTCTCACACAGCACATAATTTGCCAACAGCTAAATTAATCTTGCCTCACAATGTGAGGCTCCGTACATGCGGTTTCTGATACAAAAGGTTCCAGCGAAATCAATGGTATAGGCATCGCATTAACTCAGGTCCAGCTTTTTCAGGTCCATGAAGCTCAGTCACGTGCCTGCTAATTTAGAACTCAAATGTAAGCAAGAATCTCAGCTCTCCTTTTTAAACAGTGTGAAGTTTCAATCCAATTTACCTTGCATAGATGAAAACATAAATCAGTAGCCGGTCTCCACTGCACATACTAATTTAATGAGCTAGGGATTTGACCACATGTGTATATACGCTCTGGGAACCCGAAGACCTTTCTCTATATACTGCATTAGGTTTGGATGCGTGCCAAGGAGCTATCTGCACGCTCAGGGGAGGAGAGAAAGGCAGCCCGGCCCACCAGATAGCACCAAGGTCTAGAAGAAGGATGTGAGCAACAGGTCAGGGATCGAGCACCATCCATACCCTCCAACGGATGATCGAAGACACGCACGTGCTGCCGCAAGTGGCACCACAGCCCAGACAGCAGGCCTAAAGCACAATCTAGGACAGTCTGGGGTCACCATTGCCCAGCTGGAAGGGCTTTTCAACCCCTTTTCTCAGTTAGAATCATAGAATCACAGAATCACCAGGTTGGAAGAGACCCATCGGATCATCGAGTCCAACCATTCCTATCAAACACTAAACCATGTCCCTCAGGACCTCGTCTACCCATGCCTTAAACTCCTCCAGGGAAGGTGAAAGGTAATCCAGTACAAGAGAGATGATCTCCTGGAAGAAAGCTCCGAGAAGAGGGTGATAGAAAAGCTTCCTCAGACCTACATTTGGCCTAATGTGCTACAAAACAAAAGGCATTTGGGGGGTTTGTCTAGGTGGTCTTCAGAGAAGCGTGTAATTACAAGTCTGTCAGAATGCAAAATTAAGTTGATAATAAGGACAGAGGGTAAATAATCATGCACAGTCATCAAGTGTGCTCTGGCACAGGTCACATTTGCACGACTTCTGCTGGCCTGACAGGACTGTGACCTGAAATACAGACTCCAACACAGCAGTGTTTCCTCAGCTTCTGTCTCCTCTTCGCCTTGTCCCAGAGACCACTGACCCAGAGAGATGAAGCCCTGTGGAAGGGATGAAGCCCTGTGGAAGGGATGGAGCCCTGCACTTATCACTCTCAGACATCCGTATGTCTGAGTCCGTTCATAAACAGCTCCCATTTGCTTAAGCAGTCCGAGCCAATTCTCTTCACACGCTCGCCCAGGCAACAGCACATCAAATCCCAAGTTCTCGTTTCCATTTTATGAAATAGGGAGAAGAGACTTCTTTGGGCAGATGTTCTTGAGCAGGGAATCTCAAAAACTTGACTACCAACGCCAGATGTCTTTGGCTTCATAGCAGAGGTTGAAGTAAAGCGGAGGAAAAGCAGGATCAAGCTAACAAATAGGGGTGGGGTATAGGGAAAGAGAATGCTGCTGGCACATTAATTCATCATTTACTACAAAAGCAGAGATTGTAAGACACATGCAGATAGCACTACTGCTGGTCACCTCTGGTGAGACTCCTCCCTGTCTGCTATCAGGTGAATTAAATCTAGGCCAGGTTTTGCTTAAGTGCCAAAGGAAAAAGAAATTATATTAACCATCTCTGTGACTCCCAACAACAGAATTAGTAATGATCTTTACACTTGGAATTTATTTTAAGAGCGTGTTTAGCTTAGCTTATCAGATCAAGCTTATTAAAAAATCAAAAATTAAAAGTCCTGTGATGTGAGAACAAGTGACACCGAGACAGAAAGGTCAGTACATCCCCAGCCTGCGGGGCGGGAGGGCCATCTGCTATCAGCGCTACGGAACGTACTCGGGGTGGAAAGTTTCCTTGCAGCCGCAGGCTTTGTTAGAGCAACTGAGATTAGCCTTAGGCTCTTGTTCTATCTGCAACTCTAGTACAGAGCACCTCAAACCTAGGCCCTCGCCAAGGGCCCTAGTGGATGCTCTTCAAAAAGGGGACTTCAAAAAGTCCTCTCGGCTGGGCTCTCTTGGTAGGGCCGAGCTGAAAGCAAAAGAACTTCCCACAGGCGCAGGAATCCCTGCTGTCAGGTCCCAGATCACAGCATAAATAAAACTCATCCAGAAAACACACACACGCAGAGGTTTTATCCCTTGAAGAAAAGCCAGCAGAAACAATTTGACTATATCACTTTCTGTGTCTCTTAGCTCTATGGGAGCGTCATTTATTTTTTGCATATTTTCATGACGCAAAGTCACACTGGACCCAACAGTGCAACTATCCCCTTCCTACTGCTGGTGTTTGGTTTATTAGAAGCTTTATCTGAATGTAAACAAGGGAAGGTTTGCCGCGGAGTAACGAGGTTTTAATACCGCACCACGCCATGTCGACAACTCAGAAGTGTTTTAACAGGTTAAACCTATTTTTGGTAATTACAGCAAAACCAGAAAAGAAAAGCGTTCCCTCAAGCTGACAACATACATTTTATACAGAAAGAGACAAGATACGAGACCATGAAAATTGCACAGACACAGATATTTCAGATGTAACTGAGAGGCAGAAAAATATATTAAAATGATCATCGATTGAGAAACATGGAAAGAAATATCTCACCAGGAAAAAGCAGGTTTTTTTGCAGCACAACAGACACCGTTTTTGTGACAGCGTTTAACACTTTCACCTGAAATTCTAAAGCCAATTTGGGATATTGATGACTGTGCCTTTTGATAGAGCTATTATTGGGCTTTTTACAGATAGAGAAATCAGGTTTTGGAATGACCGAGAGACGCCCCTAAGGTCAAACAGTAAGTGAGGGGCAAAGACAAAAACAGTCCAGTTCCCCCTCAAGTCTTATTGTCAATCTACTCCAGTAACAACATGAAAAATTATCTCTTCCCTGCGAAAAGGTAGGTTTTGCTAGGAGAATAACAAGTTCCACCTGTCTCTCCAGCTGATATTAGCACTAGTGAAAATTTCATTCTGCAGCAAAACTGCCGATGCAGCACTTGTAAAAAAACCTCCAAATTCATGTGCAGATCGGAAACTGCAGCGCTTGCAGCAGCTGCAACCACCACACGTTTGCAGAGGGTCATTTAGATCACTCAGTCATAGAATCGTTAAGGTCGGAAAAGACCTCTAAGATCATCCAGTCCAACCATCAGCCCAAACCCACCACGTCTACTAAACCAGGTCCTGAATTGCCACATCCACACATTTTTTAACCCCTCCAGGGATGGAGACTCCACCACTGCCCTGGGCAACCCCTGCCAGCGCTTCACCATTCTTTCAGTAAAGAAATTTAAACTCATCCGATCCAACTCCGGCACAGAGAGCAAAGCCCAGATGGCTTGTTTGTATGTAAACCCCTCATTTCTGACGTGGGGTGAGGTGATGCTGGGTCCTGCAGAGGGCTGCAGCCCCCCCAGTTAATATGGCGCACACCAGCACCACAGCCCCAGCACCCTCCCGCACTGCTCGCAGAAGGAAGATGCTGATGGGACGTACGCACGTGCAAATGTTTAAATACTCATCGCTGGGGACTACAGGAAAGCCTACAATAGACATTTTGCCTTGGGATGTTTTCTCTACTCTATTGCAAAAAAGCAATAAAAATATGTGCTACTCCAAGGGCTCTTTCTCTGCTTAACCAGCCTCTTTATTATTATCCAGCTTCTCCCAGAATATACCCTTTCTCCCAACAAGCCTGTATTGCTGCAAAGGGCAAAGCTCGGGTCTCAGGCAGGGGTTGTCAACACGCGCTTTTGCGCTTGTCTGGCTTCTTTCCACGACAGGTCAAACCAAGATGGATTTGAGGGGTGTCCATCTGCAGGCCTGTACAAAGCTGGCACCTTTACCTTTAGTCAGGTAGCCCGTGCACACAGGCCACAGGGGCCGTGCGCAATGCCGGCCCCACAGGCAGCCCCATAACCCAGCTCACTGCACTGAAAGTACACTGAGCAAAAAGGGTTTGGGAGTGCCAGCCATCCACATCCCCAGCAACGAGCGACCTGATCCAGTGGAAGGTTGGAAATGGATGGGGCTTTGAGGTCCCTTCCAACCCAAGCCATTCTACGAGAAACCAGCCGGAGGAAGCTTGGAAAGCCTGGTCTTTTTATTCTCCAGAATTAAGACTCTGATTAGCTCCTGGCACAAGACCAACACTCCATCTGAAATGCTTTAGACAACCCATCTGCGCTCGGTTTGGGAGTCTGAGGAGCTCGTGGCATGGCCCACTCCTCACCGGTGCCAGGCGAAAACAAGGGGATGAGGAGCTGGGTGGGGAGCAGCTCCCCGGCCCCCATGCTCTCAGGAGAAGCGCTCACCCTACACCCTTCAGAGCCTCCAACCTGGCCCAGGGGCTTCCTAGGGGTCACAGGCAGGGTCCTGGTAGCCCCCAGAGCCCGTCCACCGCTCCTTCTGCACCCACCATGGCCACAGAGCCTTCCCCTCCCATCTCACTCCCAGAACCCCCGGGGTCTCTCATGAGTCCCCACACCTCGTGATGAATTTCATAATTATTCAGCCCTTACTACCAACACCGAAATTCATCACTCAAAGCAAATTAGCCGAGATTCATTAGAATAAGACATCTAGTAGGCACATGTACTTTATTAGCCTCTTACACCAATAGTTTTAATTAGGTACATATTTCACAGCTCTAGAGCTGCTCTAGTGAAGGGCTGCTTTTATCTCTTTTATTTACAGTAACAAGCTATCAAACAAATACCACTATAATTAAACTCAGATGCAAAAAAAAAAAAAGAAAAGGAGATATTTTTACATTTTCATTAATGGTGACCTACTCAAGCCTGAGGGCTGGTAAACTCATAGAATCATAGAATGGTTTGGGTTGGAAGGGACCTTTAGAGGTCATCCAGTCCAACCCCCCCGGCAGTGAACAGGGACATCTTCAACCAGATCAGGTTGCTCAGAGCCTCATCCAACCTGACCTTGAATGTTTGCAGGGATGGGGCAGCCACCAACCTCTCTGGGCAACCTGTGCTAGTGTCTCACCATCCTCTGTGTGAAAAATTTCTTCCTAATATCTTGTCCAAGCCTCTCTTCTTTTAGTTTAAAACCATTCCCCCTCTTCCAATTGCTACAGGCCTTGCTAAAAAGCTTTCCCCCAACTTTCTTATAAGCCCCTTTTAGTTGTTGAAAGGCCACAATAAGGTCTCCTAAGAGTCATCTCTTCTCCAAGCTGAACAACCACAACTCTCTCAGCCTCTGTTTGAAGGGGAGATGTTCCAGGCTTTTGATCATTTTTGTGGCCTCCTCTGGACCCATTCCAACAGCTCCATGTCTTCCCTGTGCTGAGAGCCCCAGAGCAGGACATGGGGCTCCAGGCTGGGTCTCATGAGAGCAGAGCAGAGGGGCAGAATCCCCTCCCTGGCCCTGCTGGCCACGCTGCTTTGGATGGAGACCAGAACACGGTTGCTTTTTGGGCTGCGAGCACACCTTGCTGGCTCGTGATGAGCCTCTCACCCACCAGCACCCCAAGTCCTTCTCGGCAGGGCTGCTTTCAATCCTTTCATCCCCCAGGCTGTATCCATACAGAGGGTTGACTCAACCGAGGCGCAGGACCTCGCATTTTGCCTCGTTAAGCCTCACGAGGTTTTCACAAGCCCACTTCTCCAGCTTGTCCACATCCCTCTGGGTGGCACCTTGTCCCTCAGGGGTGTCAGCTTGGGAGATTTATAACCATAGGATCCCTAGATTGGAAAAGACCTTTGAGATCATCAAGCCAAACCGTTCCTGTCAATACTAAACCACATCCCTAGGCACCTCATCCCTTAAACCCCTTCAGGGATGGGGACTCCATCACCTCCCTGGGAAGCCGTTCAGTGCCCGAGAGCCCTTTTGGGGAAGAAAGTTTTCCTAATGTCCACTCCGAGCCTCAACTTGTGCAACTTGAAAGTAGGATTCAGGAGGCTGGCAGAGGCCATTCCATCCNTGAACTCTATTTATTATTTTTTTTTTTATTTTTTTTTTAAAGAAAAAAAAAAAATTAAAAAACTTTTATTAAAAATACTTAATAATTAAAATGGGAGGGGGGGGGGGGGGCAGGAACACAAATTCCACCGCCCTGTGTTTGCCGCGCCCGCCCGCCCGCCCGCCACTCCGCGAGCAAGGGCGCCACCTGCCGGGCCACGGCGGGAATCGCGCCCGCCCGCGCGGGGCTGGGGGAGCGGTGGGAGAAGGGGACACAAGGGGACAAGGGGATCTGACAAAGAACATGGAGGCAAAAAGGGGCTCTTGCCAAGGACATGGAGGCAGGAGAGGCTCTTGCCAAGGACATGGAGCTAAAAGGGGCTCTTCCCAAGCACACAGAGGCAGGAGAGAGGCTCTGCCCAGCCCTGGGGCTGCTGTGGATGGGCAGGGGGGATGTGGCTGTCTCTGTCCCACTCCAAAGTGGGTGGTGGGGCTGTGGTGTTAGTCCATACATTGTGTTCTTTGCTTTCTCAACTACAGAATAAAGATGCTTTTTTTAAAAAAAAACTTGTCAGGTGTCAACAAAGTCCACTTGCTCAGAGAGCACATCTTGCCTGCATACACAGTCACAGAATCATAGAATCACTAGGTTAGAAAAGTCCTTGGAGATCATTGAGGCCAACAGTACCTGTCCACTGCTAAACCCCATCCCTGAGCACCTCACAGAATAGTTTGGGTTAGAAGGGACCTTAAAGATCATCCAGTCCCACCCCTGCCATGGGCAGGGACACCTCCCACTGGATCAGGGGCTCCAAGCCCCATCCAACCTGGCCTTGAACATCTCCAGGGATGCAGCAGCCACCACATCCCTGGGAAACCTGTTCCAGGGCCTCATCACTCTCATGGTGAAGAAATTCTTCCTTATGCCTAGTCTAAATCTGCTCCTCTCCAGTTTATCCCCATTGCCCCTCGTCCTATCACTAAAAGCCTTTGTAAATTTCTTCACTGTGTCAGCCTTTGGAGGCCAGCGCTGGTCTATACTGTAAATTCATTTTAAAATACTGCAGGGAATAATCATAGAATCATTAAGGTTGGAAAAGACCTCTAAGATAATCCTGTCCAATTGTCAGTCCAGCAGCACCATGTTGANGGGAGTCATAGACGGTGATAAGGTCTCCCCTCAGCCTCCTCTTCTCCAGGCTAAACAACCCCAGTTCCCTCAGCCGCTCCTCATAAGATTTTGCATCCTTCTGAACAACAGTAGCAAGAAGATAAAAGATCTCCCCAGGTCAAAGCTGCCATTAGCATGCACCTCCCTTCTCTGCAGAGACTTCCTACACTGTCTTCCCAGCCTCCCTGTACCTAAGAGCTGTTTGTGTGACCCATAGTGTTGCACAACCCTTGAGGGTCTCATCTCTGAAGACCTCTTTAAAGGTTTTACACAATCAGACAGTCATTTGGATAATCTACCACTAATTCCAGGCATCATTTCCATCACTTATGGCAGGGGGAGAAACCTGCAAGTCCACAAAAGTAGCAGTCACCGGAACACAACCTTAGCCACAAAGTCTCTCGGACCTGCGTGTTCCTGCAGCTTATTTCCTTGGGGACATCTTGTACTTCCAGGTGCCTTTCAATCCAATAAAGCTGCTTTTGGTAGCTCTGCAAAGCAGAGAGCCACCATCTGATTACAGCGGCAGCAAATAAGGCAAGAACAATCCCTGGCCATTCTGGACTGTAAGGCCTATTATACAAATGCTGCAAGTCCTGCTGAATGCTAACTGGCAGCCAGGACCAATTACTGAGTAATGGGCTCTCCACATGCCCCTTTCCTTAATAAGTAGACGCAGTCTGCACTCACTTTTGGAGCTTGGTTGTCTCTGGTCTTAACACCAACTGAATGCCTTGCAGTGGGCTGGCTGCACAGTGACTAAAGCTCAGATCGTTATAGCGAAGGCTCAACCAAAAGAAACTGCCACACTTCTCAATTGGAGCAGATGAAATAAAGGCTCTTGGACACAGTTCCTTACTCAGGAGCCTGCCAGAGCCTAATAACTGCAACATGCTGTGATTCTGAAATGAGTGTGTCATGGAGAGATACCCAGGCTAATTCTTAGGGAGGTAGGTTTGCCTGGGTGAAACTCTTCGTTAGCGCAGGGTTATTTCTTCCACTGCTCCAGCCGTTCCGGTCCCTTTCTCCGTGGCACCGCACAGAGCACACTCGCTATTGTGAGCCGCGGGGGTCAGCCGCGATGCCTCTGCACGAAGCAGGGACATTCAGGTCAGAAACAAAAATTTGGGCTTTATTCCCTCCCTTGCTTCCTACAAAATCTCCACCGATCCCATTTTCATTAGTCCTTTGCCTGGAGAGCACCACCTAAAATTTTAACTGAATTTTGGGCACTGTCGTTCCTCTACATTTTTTTTCCAAGGAGAAGTCTTTCCCTGTCTTTAGCTAGACGGAGATGCGAACAATTTACAATGAATGCTCTTGAGTTCCACATTTTATCCCTAGATCTTCAAAAGAACATCCTGAATGGAAGGTAACAGAGAAGATCCTGCGAAATCACGGTGCAAAAAGACGTCACTGCCAAATAATCCCAAAGTATCTGAGATAGTTTCCACAAAGAAAGCAGCAGGGACTCCTAAAACGCGGCTCCCATGCATCCTTATTAGGAATGTGACACCATTACTTTCACAGCTAATACTGCGAAAGGCCACTGAAATGTTCAAAGGAACTTGGGGAGGTTTATTTTTCTCTTCGGAAAACAAAAGTTATCACTAAAAACCTTATAAAAAGTAAGAAACTTTCAGCGGTGTGAGACTCTACAGGCAGCAATTACATGCATAACGTTACCCGCAGTTTATATCCTTCAGCTGTTTTACATTTTTGACGCTGGGAGGAGGGCATTTGTAGCCAGGTAGTTAGCATCGGGTTAATATCGAACACAATCAGCTGCGTGAGCGCAACGCTGTGACTGAGATGCGTGCCTGTCAGTGAATTGCAAACCGTGGTTTCTGCAGCAGCCGTGGTTTGCACCCCACGTCTTACAGACTGTCCGACTGCACTGCAGACAAGGACACATCTCTGTGCGTGCCAGAAGAGAGAAACCAGCCACTGTATTGAAGGCCAATCGAAGTTTTAGGTTCCCCGAAAGGCACATCAAACTCCAACTTCATGGGGTTATTACCATACACTGAACTGATCTGGGTGTCTTTACCTCAAATTAATTTCTTCCTAATTTTGCATATACACGTGCAACACGGTGAAGTAAGGCACGATGGCTGTTCCATACTCCTTCCCCTCCGTGTGTTTTGGTTCTGTGCCTTGACAGCCCGTTAAATATAGTTACCGGGATGGAATTTCCTTCGGTGTTAGTTTTAAAGCACATGTGGGAGGTGGGAAGAGAACCCACTGAGCGCACTAGTTCATTGTGCGAGCCAGGCAGTAAATACAGATGTGGAACTCCATATTCATGCCTCAGCACGGGTATCTCTCTTCAGTGTTGCACCTGCAGGTATTTATACGATCGCACACTGAAATCAATGCAGCACGTGTGGGCGGGTAGAGCTGCACCTGTACATATAATAAGTTGTTCGAAGAAATCCACTAAGTTTTTTTGCAATCCCACTCGACAACGTTCTTGTACGTTTTGTCTTGCCTTATTCCTGCTGCGGAATCTTTCTCCGACTGGGCTGCGGGGTGCGTCCATCTCCCTCCCGCATCCCAGGAAGAAAACTTCCTACTTTGCCACTTCCCCAGTGCTTCCATTCTAAAGATGAAACCCTATGAACCATCTGCCTGTGCAACTTCTGCTGAGCTTAAAGTTGCTGGAACTGAAGCTGGGCACAGAAGGCGATTTGCACACCCTTTGGGTCTGCTTATTTCCCTGCTTCATCAAGATCATGTGGACTTTTCCCTACAAGGCAGCTAATGACTGGCAAGTCCTGCTCTGGCACAGAAATATTGTACATCCTGGGATTAGTTTTGACAGCCTTTTTTCAGCCAGTGAAAGGACACAAACCTAATATCTCACGGTTTATGTGCGGTGTAGAGCCTGGTACTTAGTGTACTAAAAATCCTGTTAGATCAGTCAAAGAGCACAGGGAACACTGACATTGTTCTCCCTGTTTTTCAGAGACATACACTGAGCCAAGGTAGCCAAGTAAGCATCAAACATGAGGCTAAATTTTGGAACATCCCTACTTACCTGGAATTTCAAGCCATGAGGTAATTTAAAGCTCCTTAAGTCTGAAGAATTATCTGCATCTCATCAGCAGTGGTAACAAGAAAAAAATGTGGAGAAAATAAAATCCTTACTGCTACGCAAAAGCGCTGTAACCACTTTAACAGAGAAAGTACCGCTTAGTCTTTAGGGCAAGGGACTGTCAGTAGAGAAAAAACCCTCCACTCTTATGGGTTTTGCTCATAACTGGCTAAATCAATCATTCCACGCCTTGGTTAACACACCTATCTCACAAGTATTATAATATCTCAAAATATTTCCTTTTACCAACAAAAAGAGGTCTCCTCTTTGCCCAGCGGCAGATTTTCTTTCCCCTTCCCCTCTGACAGATGCTTTGGCGAAAGGGAGATTTGTTTCATGACATTTCACGTGTTTGTTGTGCTGACATCACAGAGTCAACAAGAACAAGTATTTATACTTCTATTATGCCTTCATTGAACTGAACAAGGTGTTCAACAGGACATTTTAATTATAATCCCACTTCTAGCAGCGTGAGTAAAGGTGTTTAAAAAACACAACCAAGCATGAAATCGAACAGTAAACATGCCATTTCAATTACAAAGTTATGTATAAGCACATCCTTGCACAGCACAACATTTGAAGACTGCAAGAAACCCTAAAATCCTGTCTGAAACCCTGAGAGGTTTTGTGCACAGGGTTGGAGGAGCCAAAATGGTCTCTCCTCACACTCCTTGTAACCCTCACGCTGAGTTGTTGATTCCAGAAGGAAACTCACAACATCCCAAATTGAGAGGTTTTGTACAGATTTCTGTGAAGGAAAAGCTGCCATGAGTTTGGGGTTTTTTTTTTGTCATGTCAGAGAGCAAAATCCCCACACAGCCCCAGAGAGGAGAACGTGCTCAGGGACCTGGTTTGGTAGCGGACAGGTATGGCTGGACTCGATCATCTCGAAGGTCTTTCTCAACCAAACGATTCTATGAAAATGGCAACAACTCGCATTTCTACAATGCAGATTAAACTTGAACCAATGCTGGACGCATTAAGCTCCCAAAGACATCTGGAGATCATAATGTAAAATCTGGTGCTATCTCATGATCTGGACTATTATCTTTTCCACAAACTGTAATGTTCTATTTAATCGATTATGGGATTGTCCATGATATTGAGTCATCTTCCAGAAAATCTGACCTGGAAATGACTCTGTTATTGTGATTTGAAATTAGTAACTTTCTCAAGAATCTTATAATCACTTAGATGAGTCTACAAATACAGCAGCTAATTAGGTGACGTACATAAGAATCAGTATTTAATAATCTGCCAAACATACATGCATTCAACTGACAAGAAACTACACTGGCAGCTGTAGGTATTTAAAAGCCCAGCCAGCATTAAAAGTTTGACTGCCATCCCCTTTTCAAAACACAATTTATTGCTCTCCCACCAGCCATTCGGAGCTGGAGGAAAAACTCGGCATGTTTTTTCCGTTTCTGGAAGAACCTGTCTTTCTCAAAATGCCAGAGCACCTCATTAGTGGAAGCCTTGGTTA
This sequence comes from Piaya cayana, assembly GCA_013389865.1. NCBI lineage: Eukaryota > Metazoa > Chordata > Aves > Cuculiformes > Coccyzidae > Piaya > Piaya cayana. Next base: position 12,164 of record WAAB01002967.1, on the reverse strand, counting down.
GCTCGCAGATAGCTGGCAGAGGTGTTTTGCTGCGCTTGTTTCCATTCCGGTTTTCCCCGCTATTATGAGTAAGTGGAAGTAAAAAGCATCGTTTTCACTGCCTTTAATGGGAGCAGAGTCCACTTTTACTTCAGAGCTGTTTTCCAGTCCTCTCCTGCTACTGTGCATGCGAGGTGAGAGCCGGCAGGGAGGTGACTTGCTGGTGAGGGTTCCAAAACCCAACGCTAAATGCAGATATCGTATTTGTGACTAGTTATGCAACATTTACAGGCCCTGACAGACCTTTAAGAGAAGTGCTACATGGAGAAGTCATTAACTGAGATTTAAATCTGGTGAAATATAGGAAACATGGGGAAACCTAAAATTTAAGGCCCACCTTTAAGATCTCTCTACTTCAAGCAAACCAGCAAACGGGGCAAGGCTGTGAAGTTCATTTGTACTCGAAGAAATGAACATGAGACCTACCTGCTTCCTGCAGGCTGTCCTCGAATACCCCGCTTCTGTCAGAGGAAAACTCTGCTGCTTTTGCTGTCGTTTGGAACTGCCGGAGCCAGTTGAGGTCCTCCCCAGCTTCTGGATAAATCAGGTTCCAACCCCTGCAACTGAGAAGATCCACAAAAGGTTCTCCGTGGGTTTCCCACTACCAGATACACCTTTAGGGCATAATTAGAAACTGGGATCGTAACTAGTTAGTCCTGAATAGTTATGAGAAGTAATGATGCATGGGAAGGAAAACGTTTCATTCAATGAAGAGAACATAATTTTCAGGGCCGGTTTTAGAAAGCCGTATTTTTTATCTGCACTTTAAACACAGAAACAAGCGTACAGCTTAGCACCCGAAAGGTTAGATTTTAAATTGAAGCCATCGTTCAAACCTTCTTTTGCAATAAGAAGCAGAAACAGCCAAGGCAAAGACATATTTAGCTTGCCTTCCAGCTCCCTGTCTGCCTCCCCTGCGCTATTGAAGAGCAGTCTCGGGGCTGGGCTACCTGTGCCTACCTGTAGCAGGTGTTTGTTTCTTTTCCCCAGGCACAGGCATGCTCAGGAGATGGAGCCTGTGCAGGAGGGCATCCTGATCACAGCTTCTTGGCTTCCACAGCCACCAGCTGGGCCACCACGCTGCGCTTCGGGGCTGGGCACCGAGTGCACAGATGGAGAAGGAGCAGGGAGCAGCGACACCAGCTCCTCAACAGGCCCAAGGGTTGTCAAGACCTTGGAGGCACCAAGGCAAAGGAGAGTGAAAAGGAGGAAGCCGAGAGGCCATACGACTGCTTTGCAGAGTACAGCTCCAACTGGAGCTGTAATCACAGGGAAAACAGAGTGTCTGTCTGAAACACTATTTCTGCTTAATTGTGTAAATACAGGAACTGTGACTTCATGTCTCACACTTCAAGAGATGTACTCTCAGGCTTGTTTTCTTGCATATCGGAGCTCTGAGAAATCAGAAATGTGTCTCTCTATTTCAGTTCTGGCTCGAGGTTAATCTCTAGAAACAAGCAATGTAACATTTCCATCTATCTTTCCCCCTCTTTTGGCGCTTTATAATTAGATTAATATGCTATGACAATTTAAACAAGACACATCCCAGCTCCTGGCCTGCTCTGTAATGGTTCAGCTGCTACATGTGCTCCAGCATATTTCCCTCAGACAGGCTGCTGCTGGAGGCAGGGGGGAGGCAGGATAGTGCCCTTCTGTCATGAGAGGTTTCATTGCACTGATCATTGTATGTTTGACAGATTCTTTGTCAATGTCAAGTGTCTTTTGTGGTTAAGCCCAGCAAAGCTAAAACAAAAGGTCTCCGAGATATTAGATATATAGTGACATTACGGAGTTCACTTGGAGGCAGTAATTTTTTGTCAGCCCATGAAAAGAAAAATGAAGCTAATGGGAAAACAAAAGGAAGATGCTGGCTTGCCTTTTTAGCTATTTTTGTTTGTGTCAGACGTGATGATTGACATCTGGCCCAGAACACCCCTTCAACCATCGAGGCTGGTGTCATGAAATAGAACAAAGAGAAACTGCCAGCCAAGAAAACACCCCTGGCTCAGAAAGCCCTGCTTTCTTTTTGTTTATTTTCTTTTAAGTGTTTCATTTTCAGCAATCAGGATCATTACACAAAAGTAGCGCGCTTGCCTGCACCCCCCCCTCCACTTACTAATTTCCTTCGTGTTTGCTTTCTCCCTGCCTGCTTGAGTGGCACCAGCGCGCTGGTGTGGAGGGATGACAGTCTGTCATAACAGCCACGGCTGAGGTTAGTGAAAACTGACGGGGAAAACACAATCCACTGCCCTTTAACTGAAATAGCAGCTCTGGCTTTTGTGGAGTTGGCAGGCAGCAGTTTTGAACCCCTTTCATAGCAAAGGCAGTTGCGATGTGTTTTCCTCTGTATCAACAATTTCCATCATGAAGTACATTATCTACCTCGGTTGTTGTATCTGGGTATCGCCTTTGAAGAGCAGTTTGCTGTTTCTTGTGCGGGTGCTTCTCCTCTTTTAGGTGCCCTAAAAGATTTAAGGGATTTTTGTGGCGATTCTCTAAGTCCAGGCCAAATACAAAGCTTTCAAATATAAAATTGCCCAGGGAGGTGGTTGAGTCACCTTCCCTGGAGGGGTTTAAGGTGCTGAGGGACATGGGTTAGAGATTGGTGGGAACGGTTGGACTCTATGATCCGGTGGGTCTCTTCCAACCTGGTGATTCTATGATTCTATGATTTGTTTAAGAGTGATTTGGGGAAATATCAGTGACCAGAATAGGTCCCGCAAACACACAACATCAAGTAGTCTTTCTCAACAGTGTTCTGCAAGTGCTGTAGAATTTCATTTATCACCAGGAGCAAATCATTCCTTAGATTTCTGACTTCATATGAAACCACAGCGCTGAATGCAACAGGCCGAGAGAGTTGGGTTTGTTCAGCCTGGAGAAGAGAAGGNAGGTGTCCCTGCCCACAGCAAAGGTGGAAGCGGATGAGCCTTAAGGTCCTTCCCAACCCAAACCATTCTATGATTCTAAAACTTTTCACAGCACAAGAGCAAGACAGTCCATCAATCACCGCCCTCCGATGCTTAAATCATATCAGAACCCTTACCTTACCGAAAAAAAGAGATCTTAATCACTTTAAAAAGTCTAAAGAAGTTGGCCCTTGGATGCCTCTTGTCTGCTGGAGCTAAACATGCCTGCGCCTGTTGAATAGGGTCTCTTTCAGCATCAAACACTGGGGTATATTCTCCTGCAGAAGCACACACTTAACTCCCCACAGCATTAACAGCAGATATGCTCGCACATGGAGCGGAGAATTCCTCTCTGCCTCTTTGCACAGTGCTCTAAAAAGAACTTTGAAGAAATTGAGAAAAACAGAGAGAGCGGTATATTAATTTCGAGGAGATGAAAGCAGTACATGTCATCCCTAAATTTCATGGAAAATGCACCGTTAGTAACAAAGATGAGTAGAAAATTTCAAAATCATTTTGAGCAGCATTAAAATCAGTCTCCCCTGATTTTCTGTTTTCCCCTTCTTTTCAAAGCACATACATTAAAACTCATTTTATGCTTATAATGTATATAATGATTCCAGACAACATAAGAAGGACGCTGGGATCCTTCCTATTTCAACACATAAAGTGGCGAGCCAATTTATGCAGCTTAAACCGTTGCTAAAGAAGATGTATCAGAAATTGCCTGTGATCATTACAAATAACGGCCTGAAATGTTCACGAGAAGCTGTTTGCTTATCATATTTTCATTAAAACATCTTTTCACCTGCTCTGCTTTTCCCATGCCTGTAACCTGCATTGTAATCAGTCTTATTAACCGAGAACATAAATATGATTTATTATGGCCTGATAATGGAAGCTGCATGGACCAAGAGAAGGGATATATTGTCCTTTGATAAAATGGCTCTTTTCTCTCAAATAGAGCTCTATCATGAAAGCATGCAGAGTGTAGTGAGTGATTATTTCCTGAGGGTGAATGATGGCAGAACCCTACAGAAAATCTTCTTGTTGGCCGCGACAGCCTCCGAGTGTCCCCAAATCTCGCCGAGTTTGACAACCTGCAGACACTTTTGATGAACTGTATTCTTCTGTCAGAGACAGCCTGTCTGGGAGGAGAAAAGGGAACCTTTATCGTCTGATCTGCTATTATTGTCTTGATCTTTTATAAGCAATCTCTAATGCACATGAATATAATATCCTTTCACACAAGTGCCAAACATAATAGAAATGGAGTTAAAGGACCCTTTTCCTGGTTATGTAAATGCCCTAATACCATAATTAGAAAAGATGGTTTGTGAATGATACCAGTAAGGAAAGGGTAATCAACATGTTTTAACATTATCTCTCTGTTTTAAAGACCAAAATACGTGATAAATAGAGTTTACGGTAGACGCGGGGAACCAGCGAGTGCTGAAGCTTTCACCTAAAAGAGAATAGTTTTGAGCATAAAACCGGTGTTACGTTTTCATAAAACACATAAATGGCAGCTGGTCTTCAGCCAGGAAAGATTACTGGCAGATATGACTTAAAGAAAATGCGTATTCCACTCAAAACCCCTCCGTGGCTGTTAGAGAAGGAACAAAGCGTTATTATTAAGTCGTGTATTTGGACAAAGGGGTGTTCAAGACCTACTAAAGTTCGCCAACAAATCTCTCTTTTATCTATGTCCAGAAGAACAAGCAGAACAAAAATCTTTTTCAATTAACAGCTGTACACATTAGCGAAACACCCGCCTTTCCCAGCTCAGGCAGTCTGGCTTATTTATCACAAAAAAATTTGAAATGTTTAGGGGGGAAGGTTTCCAAGTGGCCCACTAAAAGCAAGACACTTGATTTTTCATTAACCTTTTGACATCTGGAGCTGGGACGGTCCAGTATTAACTCCTAACGGCCTTTTTGCGTTACCAGTCGGTGTTGAGAGAAGTCCCAGTTGTCAGAGTCAAAAAGGTTAATCAGCAATTTCACACCGGGGATGTGGTCAGGGTTCGCGTGTTACCGCCCAAACAGGAGGAAGAAGAAAATTAAGTCATTAACCAAAAAAAACCCCCATGCCCCAACATTATTAAAATCCCTCTTGTATTTTTTTTGTTGGAAAATATTTCATGATGTATTTACAAATATTCTGACTTTCTAGAAGACTTTGCCAAACTTTGCTAAAAAGTCCGGGTCCAAATATGTGACCAACTTGTTTGGTTTATTCTGTTTCTCATAAGAATAAAAAAAAAAGAAAAAGTAGCATTTTACTTACCCACCCAGTGTTCAGTCTAGGCCAGTATTCTAGGTCTGTTATCCATGGAGGTTTTAAAAAAATCCTCTATCTATCTATCCATCCATCCATCCATCCATCCATCCATCCATCCATCCATCCCTCCCCTATCCCCTAACTGCAGCGAAATCAGCCTGGGAGTTGTGTCCTGTCTCCTGGAGGTGAAGACACCGGAATATCCATTCACTCAGGGTGAATTTCATAGTGCAGATGCCATTTCAGGGATAAAACATGTCTGGTAGGAAAAATCTGAGTATAGACTTTTCCCTCCTGCCCCCTCCTGCTTTTATTGTAGGAAATAAGTCAAGAGCAGCGTTCCCTTAACAAACACGGGCAGCGATATTATTTCATGTGAAAAGTGCCCATATAAACAGCCGTGCCAGCACCTCAGCTGGTGTCACTCGACCAGAAATAGCCACGGTGCACTTTGACTTGTGGCCCGAGAGCGCTCGTAGCCATAGTGAAACCAGATTTATTTTCCGAAAGATAACAAAAAAATATTTCTGAAAACATTCGAGCTTTGGCATTTGTTCCAATGACAACGCTCACACGAAAAGACTTCGCAGTTGCCCTGGCAATATCTGAAATTGTTAACCGTTGTTTATCTTGTGTGTTTAGCCCTAATCGAAAGCCTCCCGATGTCACCACGTGGATCTGGCCAGTTGTTTGATGCTGTCACAGAATCACAGAATCACAGAATCACCGGGTTAGAAGAGACCCACCAGATCATCGAGTCCAACCATTCCCACCAAACACTAACCCATGTCCCTCAGCACCTCGTCTACTCGTGACTTAAACCCCTCCAGGGAAGGCGAATCAACCACCTCCCTGGGCAGCATATTCCAATGCCTAATGACCNCTTCGTTGCTCTTCTCTGCACTCACTCCACAGCCTCAACATCCTTCTTGTGCTGAGGGGCCCACAACTGACCCCACGATTCGAGGAGCGGTCTCACCAGTGCCGAGTCCAGAGGGAGAACCACCTCCCTGGCCCTGCTGGTCACACCGTGTCTGATCCAAGCCAAGATGCCATTGGCCTTCTTGGCCACCTGGGCCACTGCTGGCTCATGTTCAGTCGGTTGTTGACCAACCCCCCAGGTCCCTCTCCTCCTGGCAGCTCTCCAGCCAGGCTTCTCCCAGTCTGTAGCTGCTCAGGGTTGTTGTGCCCCAAGTGCAGGAGACTGTCGAGACGGTCTGTCTTTCTTCTATGCCTACGACAAGTCAGTAGTGAATCCTGCCCCCAAAACAACCCCCTTCACCCTGGCTATTTGCTGCATCGCATCATGCCTCTCATCTCTTTCTCCAACTCCAACAACATCTACGGCTCAAACCTTCCCTGTCTTGATTGCTGCAGTTTTAACAGGGACAGGATTTTGCCCTGAAATACTCTGCAAAGTATGATCAATCTTTCCAAGTGCCCTGTTGCTTAGTCCACCAATTAGCTGACTGCGGAGCCTGAGTGTCCTTGTACATCTTCCCGGTCCCCATCTGCACACTTGGCTGCATATGTTTATGCAATTAGAAATGGTGAAAAATCTAATAAAATTAGGACAAACCTGAGCGAGCCATAATTCTGTTTAATCTCTCAAACTGGATTGTTGAGAGCTCGCTGAATTCCCCAAACCTCTCTCAGGTGCCAGCGAATGAGTCAGTATCATACCAAAGATCTCACGGCACAGCAGACGCAAATTGCGCTTCCAGAATCTCATACACACCCTCAAATAATGAACCTAATGTCTCTAAAGTAATGGCATGAAAACAAAAAGCACAGTTTCTTCCAGTTACCAGCATCGTGCTTGGTGGCTCTTTCCTTCCGGGAGGATCACCAACTTTTTCACGCCGGGCTTCGCTAGGTCCCCTTGGCAAGCCCCGTTGACCCCAACACGATGGGAGAATGAAACTTTCTTTCACCTCCACGAGATGCCTCTCCAGAATCTTCTTTTAAAAAGCCTTTTTTTAAACACTTGTTTTTGTATTGCAGTGGTAATGGGTGGTTCGCATGGAAATAATCATCCGTCTGGTATAATCCCAGACCACTTCAGCCTTGCGTCCTCTTATCACCCACCATTCAGGAGAAGCCAGGAAAGGAAGGGAAGAATTATTTTAACTGAAATTTAACTGAATGAATTTAACTGAATAACTGAATTTAACTGAAGAATGAAATTAACTGAATTAGAGGGAGTTTTGCTTGAAAGGGAGAACAGAATTATTTAGGGGTAGGCATTACACAGCCTCTAAAAAAGGGAAATCAAGCCCCCTGACAGACGTGTTAACAGATCATAGAATCACCAGGTTGGAAGAGAGCCCCCGGATCATCGAGTCCAACCATAAGATGTCCACTTCCCATTGACTGTTTGGGTATTTCACGTACAAGATTAGTTACAACAACAGGTCTGGGCCTCCAGGTTCCAGGACAACAGATTTAGTGCTTTTATCTCTAGTTTATGCCAGGAAAAGTTAAGGTTGAACATCACCACAGGCAGAGAATCGCTTTGCTTTCGTCCCCTCCAGGCAGACCCATTGCATTATTGTAATGCACGTGTAATACATAAGCAAGGAAATCTCCCTGCGCTGCTCCAGGCGGCCTGGCCTAACAGGTATTTGGGGATGGCAAGAGAAACTCCAAGTGTTTCTTAATAAAACAACTGTTTCAACTTATCCTTTTCCATCTTTGATAGAGAATTAATCTAAAAGGCGCCTACCCCTACCATGGCAGAAGCAGTATGAGAAATAAGGGGGAGGACGACGGAAAGCTTACTCCCCCCTTAAGAGCAGAAAACAAGTTTGTTTTCCAGCACATCTGTTTCCCGGCGCGTTGTTACAGCAAAATGAATTCTTGGAACTGCGGGATTTCCCTGTCAAGCTTCGAGCAGGGTCTGTGCTTGACGGGGCTGAGCGCCGTGCCCTGAAACAAGACTATCACGGGCATCTGGAAAAGGAACCGTTGGCATCACCACTGAGAACCCACAGCGAAGAGATCGCAGACCGAGCCTTCCCTGAGAAAGTCCGAGCACAGAGCAGGGAAGCTCAACTTGGTGTCTGGAAGCAGAGATTCTTTGTCCCCTGAGTGATCTCAGACAACATGTTTCCTCTCTCCGAGCCTCAATTTTTCCCTGAAATTGGGATTGACAGCTTCCTGTCTTCTCTCTCCGGACTCGTGGCCTTTTTGGCTGGTGGCTGTTCCTGATTACGGGTAGGTCTGATGACTGTGAGCCTGACCTCCAGGAGGCCTCTGGACACTTCTACATTATATTTGATAATGAAGCCTCCTGTCTTATCCAATCAAGACCAAAAAAAATGTAAGTCAGAGCGGAGGAAACTGGCTCAGCACAAAATGGCAGCCTCAGTGGAGGAAAGGCAGAGCCATTAGCTATTGACTCCTATACAAATACTGAAACTGCGCGAGGGATTTCTTTTTTTTTTTTTTAATTGCTATTTAGGGATTTAAATGAGATTTTTAAAGAGAAAGGAAGACAGAATGTTTAGTCTACAATCACTCTTTGCTGCCAATACAGCCTATCACATAAATTACTTAGACACTTTTAAAAATACATTATTTACTCAATAACCCATAATGGGTCCATAGCTCCTTTTACACGCTATTACAGAAGTACATAATTGCTGAATTTTCAAATGGATATTTCTTCCAGGCAATAGTCTGTAATGGCTCCTTCAAAGCTCTCAGGCTTTTATCGTATGAAGGCCTAAGTAGAAAATGTTTAGTTCGCCGATCATTGACCTAATAGAGAGCAACAGTTTCTCTGGAACAACTCTTGTCTGCTAGGACAGATGATGCATGAATGACACTTCAAAAAAAATCCTTGGAAGCATGTGCGAGGGAAAAATTAGCGTTCACGTGCAAAGCAAATACCGCTGACGAGGTCCGCTGAGTTGTTTTGTTTGGGTCTGCTTGGTGCAGGATTTTAGTTTCTGTGCAAGCCCGAGAACAAAATAAACCAGTGGAATTTGCGTATGAAATGAGAACACGGTCTAGGGCCTGTTTGGGTAAATGAGAGACATTTCCATGTTCTCAGAGGTTACTCAGCTCAATTAAAAACTGTCTCAAAAGAAAAGGCAGGTAGGTATTTGGCATGCGTTGCAACGTGAGAAGCTGAATTCTGCAATCAGGGATGCAAAGGAGGCCGCAGTGGGACAAATCAAATTGATTAAAATTGTACTGAACACAGAAAAACCCACAGGTCCGTCCTGAGCACCATCCAGAACGGAAAACGGCAACTTGACATGTTTTCAGTGCTACTGCTGTGAATCTCAGAATTACCGAGTTCCTGCTCCCTGCTTACGTTTAGCTTTGAAGTTTGCTGCTTCCATTTCAGACATAAAGGAAGGTTCAGGGTCCTTGATGTAAGGAAATACATTTTCTCTCCCTGAAAACTTAAGAGTAGTAAAAGCCCAAGGAGGTACGACTGCCAGATGAACATCAACTGAGTCTGATTGCAGGACCAGAGAGGGTGGATGTGAGCTGGGGGTAGAGTCAAGCACAGGCCCTCGGAGAAGCTGAAGGATACTTGCAGCTCTAATTGTTACGGGCCAGGGGAGAGCTCCTTGCTGGGTGGTACAGTCCCTACGTGGGTTTGGGGCTGGTGGTGAGGGACGTACGGCTCACCAAAGGAGGCTACTGAATCACAGAATCACAGAATCACCGGGTTGGAAGAGACCCATCGGATCATCGAGTCCAACCATTCCCACCAAACACTAACCCATGTCCCTCAGGACCTCGA
>WAAB01002966.1:0-14435 GCA_013389865.1 Piaya cayana | reverse complement strand
ACAACCATGTATAGTTTCCAAAGCTTTGAATGCTTGTGAGAATTCCCAAAATACATGGAATATATATATGTTGTACTGGAAAAAAAATGGCATTTAAACAAAAGGCCATACAAGCAAGTTTTCCCCAAATGTTTATAGAGGCATCCAACCTATGGGAAGATAAGGCTTCTCTTAATGGACACGTTAACAATATTAACAAATTTTTTCATCTTTACAGTTCACTTTAGTTAGCCTTAATTTTTAAAGGTGTTAAGCATTCTGTTGTCCACTGACTGGTGGGTGATTTTCTTCACTTGATCCATGTTCTTTCATCTTGATTGCTGTGAAGGCTGTTAACAATACTTTGTATGGTCCATTCCACTGTTCTCCTGGTCGTTTTTCTGTAAAATCTTTAACAGAAAAACTCATCCGCAGGTGTAAAAGTATGTACAGGTTGATCTTAAAACTCTAGGCCGTGCAGCTTGGTTTTTAAATTTTGTTTGTTTCTTAAGCAAGTTCAGCTGATTAGATAGATTCTCACCTAATTCTGTGAGATCTTCTCCTGTATACTGCAATTGGTATACAGGACTAATACTTCTTCTTTCCTTATTTCAGGAAGCAAGGCCAATATAGATTGGCTTCTTGACGAATTTTAGCTGATTGCTGTTTTATCAGCAACAATCTAATGATTCATTTTCTCCATCTGGCCTCTTAGTCTGTGGTCAGTATGGAGAATGTAACTGCCAATCTGTTCTTAAAATTTCACTAATCTTTTTACCACTTTAGCACAAATGTGTACCTCTACCTGACAATATTAACTGTAGGCACTCGAAACGAGGTATAATTTTATTCAGCAATACTCTTGTGACTTCTGCTTTATTTGTCCTGCTAGGAAAAGCTTCTGGCCAACCTGAGAAAGTGTCTGTTAATTGTAGTGAATACCAGTGCGCCGCCCCCCCCCCTTTTTTTATTGGGAGTTCAGAGAGATCTATTTGCATTGCTGTTATTTACACCCCAAAGGGTTTGTTTGGTTTGTTTTGGTTTTCTTCGGGTTTTTTTGTGGTTTTATTTTTAACTCCTCTAAGACCAGTTTCCATAGCACTCCTGATGGCATTATTATTTGTCCATCTGGAACATAAAATCACCCATTATCTACTTCTCTTCCTGCCATATTGATAATCAAGTTTCTGTCTTCCCTTGAAATCCAATTTTAAACCAGAATCAAGGATTTCAAGTTTACTCTCTGGAATCAAAGCAGATACTACTACTGCATTTTTCTGCAGCCATACTGGTCTCAAAATTTCCTGCCAATTTGTTACCAATTTTCCGGCCAGTATTACCTCTCTGGTGACCTTTGTAGTGTGTGATAGCCACTTCTTCTGGAAGATTTACAGCTTCCAGCAGCTTTAGTATTTCTGCTGCATGTTTATTGTGTTTTCCTTGGGTACTAAGGAGTCCTTGCTCTTTCCATATAGCACCATGAGCATGCACCACTCCAAAGCTCGAGAACAGGCCTTATGAGGAGCGGCTGAGAGAGCTGGGGCTGTTTAGCCTGGAGAAGAGGAGGCTGAGGGGAGACCTCATTGCTCTCTACAAATACCTGAAGGGAGGTTGTGGAGAGGAGGGAGCTGGCCTCTTCTCCCAGGTGTCAGGGGACAGGACAAGGGGGAATGGCCTCAAGCTCCGCCAGGGGAGGTTTAGGTTGGAGATTAGGAAGAAGTTTTTTACGGAAAGGGTCATTAGGCACTGGAATATGCTGCCCAGGGAGGTGGTTGATTCGCCTTCCCTGGAGGTGTTTAAGTTACGGGTGGACGGGGTCCTGAGGGACATGGTTTAGTGTTTTGTGGGAGTGGTTGGACTTGATGATCCAGTGGGTCTCTTCCAACCCGGTGATTCTGTGATTCTGTGAAAGACGTATTTTGAATCTGTCCATATATTTATCTTCCTTCTTTTTGCTAATTCCAGTGCTTGACTTAAGGCAATTATTTTGGCTTTCTGAGCTGATGTTCCTGGGGTAATGGTCTGGCCTCGGTCACTTCTCTGGTGGTAGCCACTGCATATCTAGCCTTGCGATGTTGTTGCTTCACAAAGCTGCTTCCATCAGTGTACCAGGAATCTTCCGCGTCCATGGGAGGTTTTTCCTTTAGATCCGAGCAGCTAGAGCATACTGTCTCCATCATCTTCAGGCAGTCATGTATCACTGGTTCTGAAGCAGCTCCACTATGGAAAGATGCTGGATTTACAGTGTTAGTGGTGATTATATTCACATCATCTTGCTCTACCAATATGGCTTGATACTTCAAAATCTAGAGGGGGAAAGCCAGTGACCTTTCTGCTCCAACACCGCTGAGACTGTGTGTGACACCATGACAGTCACTTTTGGCCCATATTTAGTTTTCAGGCTTCTTGTATATTCAGAACTACAGCTGCAACAGCCTGCAGGCATCCAGGCCATCCCTTGCTTACATCATCCAATTGTTTGGAGAAGTAGGATACAGCCCTTTTGTAGGGGCCCAGCTGCTGTGTCAGCACCCCGAGGGCCATCCCCTGTCTTTTGTGAGAAAATAACCAGAATGGATTTGAAACCTTGGGAAGGCCTAAGGCTGGGGCCTTCATCAATTCCTTCTTTAATTGTTCAAATGCCCTTCTTGCCTCCCTAGTCCAAGCCAATTTCGGTGATCCCATTGGATATTCTTTCAATGGTTCATCCAATGGTTTCACTAAAGAGTCTGTAGTTATGTATCCATAAACGACACCAACCTGTCATTCCCAGAAAGGTTCTGAGTTCCTTTACCATTCCTGGCATGAGTGTGCAGCAAATAGTTTCCTTTGGGGCTCTCTGTGTCCTCTGGAGATCTCAAATCCAAGGTAAGTCAGTCATCGCTGCATAGGCTGGGCCTTCTGCTGAAAGACCTGACACCTGCTCAGTCCAAAAGTTCAATAGACTTACAGTCCATTGCTCACAGTCCTCTCCTGTTTGTGTAACTCTCAGGAGGTCACATACTGCAGCAGGGTTCCAGTACCATGTTTCCAGGTCTCGAGGCAGCTGGTTCTCAAAAATAGTTCAGCTGTTCTTAATATCTTGAGGTAATACTGTTCAGGTTAGTTGTGTTTTACTACCAGTTTCAGGGTTTTCCCATTCAAAGGCAAGTCACCTTTTTGCTTTCTTTAGCCAGTATCAAGCAGAAGAAGGCATCCTTCAAATCCAGTAAGGTAAACCACAATTGTTCTTTTAATTGGTTGGCAAGGTACAGGGATTTGCCACCACTGGATGTAGTTCTTCTTACAATTTTATTTATGGCCCTTAAATTTTGCACTAACCTATAGCTTTTATCTAATTTCTTTACAGGAAATATTGGAGTATTATATTCTGCTTTACATTCTTCTAATAACCCATATTGTAAAAAAAAAAATTGTCAATAATCATTTTTATCACCTTGCAATCTTCTAATAGCAGAGGGTATTACCTGACACGGGCCAAATTTACCTTTGTATGCTTCACATTTCTAGACTTCCAGATATTTCAGAAGCCAACATGCCTGGATAAACCTGTTCCAAAATCTGCTGTTACTGGTGTTTTGTCCACTGGTTTTAAAGACAAGCTCAATTCTTCGATTAGTTGATGATCTCTCACTTTAGATTTTGTACCTACTGCCCCAAATATTATTTGTCTCTAACTGCTTTAGTAAATCTCTCCACTGATCCCCTTATGATCTAAGATCTTAATGATCTAAAATATATCCCAGCTGGCTCTTCTCTAAAGCGCAGCCACTCTGCCAGCCTCTACCAGTCTTATGGATTCTGTGTTCTGGCTCCCCAACCACAAATCCCTTGCTCTGCATAGGTGGATCTTTCCTTGTTGTCCTGGATCTTACATTCAGGACAACTCAAACCCCAAGCATTTGTTACCCACAATTTCCTGTTACACCACATGCATTGTGCCAGTGTGCAGTAAACACCCGTCAGTAATCCATATACAGTCTGGACAAAATTCATCATTATTTTAACAACAAAAAAAATACAATTTTGCACAGATATCCCATTTCACTGAAAGAAGGAATAAATCATGTTAAGGAAAGGGATTAGATAGTTTAGCTTGTTTACTAATTGAAAACAAGGACAGTTCCACAGCAGGGACAAAGGACAGGCCTGAAGACACAAGAAGCGGGTGGGAGGGGGGGATAAGATAAAGACCATCAGAGGCAAACAGAAAACACAAAGAAACTGTGATGTGGATGTGCTAATAAGTTCCGAAAAACAATGGACATGTAACTTGTAACTGTTTAACCAGTATTTCCTGGAACCCACACAAACCTGTATGTTTAACCTGTATAGAAGTCATGCAGCCAGTGGCAGCTCATTAGTGGGACACATTAGATGGACTCAACCCATGTGTGCCCCCGCATTGTTTATTAAAATCATTCCTGCTTAATAATCAAATTGGTATTGATAATTAGGATTGGCTTTCCACATTATCACCACAAACATAACACACACACACACCCCAACATTACCTTATTCACTTAAAAACCTACAGAGACCACACATTCATTTCAAAATGACATATAGTGCCATAGTTCCAATTTCTGTGATTAATGTCACTCTACAACCAGGACCTCCTAACCACAGCAACAAAAATCAGAAATCAGGTATTAGTTAATACTCCTTTACAACCAAGGTCTCCTGATCAAAAATGTGCCTGTTACAGCTGAGAGCTCCGACAAGTATACAACTATCCCAGTTATTCTGGGAACTTCTTTGCATTTTCAGGGGGAATGCAATTAGGTCAGCTCAGAGTCCTTAAGATGTGGCCACATCTGAGTGGTCAATCTCAACGACTCTTGGTGACAAAGGATAAGGGGTCGTTAGGGCTATCTTTCTTAGTCTTGCTTCTAACACATTACAGTTGATGTTCCATCCCACCATTTACAAGTCACCATTTCACCCTACAGCTTCCCAGTAAGTTAATGAGCATGCAGAATGAGGTAAAGTTTTCAAGAGTAGGACGTATGGTGCAGAGCAGTGGAAAAACCCTAACTCCAAGCAGGAAGTGTCACAGAGTTTGAAGTTGTGAAGTGCGGTCTCACATTGTACAGTAGCAGAATCACTTCAGCATTGATGTGCCAGCTTTTCACAAGATTAATTGATGCTGTTTCTGCTGATCATGTTTCTGGATTACTTTTACTGTAAATAGTTATGAAGCTTATGATTCTAATCTGGAGATTTTAAACATTTTAGAAATGAATTGTGCTGTAAGCTATTAATTTTGGATCGGTGTATTGAATATTGTATCCTATTAAACTTTTTTATTTTCAAATAGCTCTGCATACAGAAATTAAAAAACATATCTTGCTGAGTGTTTATAAGTGATGCAGAGATGTACTTTATTTACCTTCTTTTGAAAGATTTTATTATCATAATCTTTCTCCTGTCTTCTGCTTCTCAGATACTCGTTTTTTCATCTTCGATTTTTCTCTAGTGGTGTGCATGTCAGCTCTTCTATCTTTCACTACTACTTCCAGCTTTCTGCTGTCCTGTTAATCTTCCTCTAAAAAGAAGGTAGGTAATAGTCAAAGAAAGAAGAAAAAAAGAAGCAGAGACTGTATGGATTGTATGTAGGATATTCTGATTTTCCTGTTTTTAAAAGTTTTGTGTAAAATTGAGGATCATTTTTTTTTAAAGGCTGCATGGAAGTCATGCTTGTCAGAGTAACTGAAAATAGTTTATAAGGTTTGAAATAAATTGTAAATACTTTATTGTTGCATTGAAGATCCCTTTTCTTCTGTGCATGGAAAGACTAGTATTAAAATTTCCATTAGATTACAGCTCTTGTCTCTACACTGCATGCTGTGAGTTCACCTCTCTGCACATTAAGAACTCCAGTTCTTATTTCATGTTTACTAAACAAGACATTCAAACTGCTCTAGTTAATTGGCATTACAAGAGTTTTGCTGCAGCTGAGCACTATTAACATCTGCCATGCAGTCAAAGTGTAATTAGAAATATTGCAATTTATTTAACTTCTGCTCCTAAACCTGTTTTTGACACACAGTAGCAAACGCTTTTGATGTCCTTGGACTCCTTAAAGGCGTTTTTGTTCACACAGATTTGAGCACTGTTTAGTCTAATCTGACTTTGTTTCATTACAGTTTTTAAGTACAGAAACTTCAATGGCAGTGCCTGCATCTCACAGTACAGCAGTAGGGATTCAGAAAAGTATTCACTATGCTACAGCATTGGCTTGTTTTTTCTTCTGGGGTCATATGATCCTGCTTTACGCTGAGGTTTTAGTGAATGCTTCTGTAAAATGGAGTCAACAATTTTTA
Organism: Piaya cayana; assembly: GCA_013389865.1. Lineage (NCBI taxonomy): Eukaryota > Metazoa > Chordata > Aves > Cuculiformes > Coccyzidae > Piaya > Piaya cayana. The sequence goes on along the minus strand of WAAB01002966.1, from coordinate 8,130 downwards.
GCTTTTATCTAATATTTTATATGGATTAGTCAGAGACAATAGGTTGTAGCTAGAGGAACTGTTTAGGACATTGTTAAGGAAAGGGTCCCAAAACAGTTTTAATGAACTCCTAAGGCACCCTGCTGTGTGTGGCCTCTGGAAGTACTACTTAACAAATTCAGTGTGGACTCTGACCATATACTACACATCGTAGCTAATATTATTGTGAATTTGCCTTCTGGTGCTGTTTGGTTTTGTGCTATTCAAAGAAGTTTAACAGAACACTCGATGATCTTGTCACAATTTAAATTCCAGTGATTTTGTTTTACCTTACTATTCTCACTTCTTTACTGGTTTATGTAATAGAGGAAAATCTTGGCCTTACTTGTTAATTAATGCATGTTCTTAAGAAATATGAAACATCATTTGAAACTTCAGACTCCACTAAACTTTAGTATGTTAACCTTCTGACTGTGTTTTTAGTTGGTAAATTTGAAGATTAAATGAAGTCAAGGAGAGATTAACAGGACTTTTGCTGCTGTTCTCATAAAGTGAAGTATTTTATTTCCTAGTGTATTTTTTAACTGCATTTTTAACTTATAAATTAATATGACCTTAATTGTATAGGATCCATGTTCAAATATTTAACATGATTAGCTTGTCCAAGCCAACAGTAGTAAATGTGTTTTTCTGCCAGAGTTAGTGGAATACAAATACCGTAAGAATTTTTAGGAAGGAAAATAATCTTTGGTTTTTAGCAAAATACTCTTAAGTTTCTGTCACTTTGCAAGATATCATTTAGAAGAAATGTTTTTAAAATATAAAAGTATGCCTTAGAATGCAAAAGAGACTTCCTTTAGCAAACCGTTCTCTGTGTTTGTGTGCAAGCATTTTAGTTTTTGAGCCGTTACCTGCAGCTGATGAGCTCCAAAAAGAGCGAAACCAGTTAGGTCCTGCAGTACTGGCTAAAATCTTTCTTCAGTGAGCTTCTGGTGGGTGAGACTGGACAGTGTTCACTGCTGGATAAACTTCAGTTACCTTTGTCAATTCCCATAACACCAAAAGATGTTTGAGACTGTTTTATTTAAGGCATAGGTGGCTGTGTTGTCTGTGTCTGCCTGCCGCTTTCCATTCCTTCTGCTTATACTCACTGGCTTTAATCACCAATTTCAGCAAAGGTTGGTTTTAAAAAAAGAGAAGTCTAAAAGATGAGATAATGCACAAGTAAAACAAATCATGACATTTGTGTTTTGTAATTTTCAGTATTGCTGTCTTTATTCACTTAATATTTTATTCAGAAGTTGAAAGTGGAGTACCAGACATTGTGTGTGTGCTCACAGTATTGCCTTTTTACCCTAATTTTCCCAGATCTTGATTGCTTAGTTCTTTCCTTAAAAAGAACATCATTTTCTACTCCTTGGGGGGTTTTGTTGTTGGGTTTGGTTTTTTTATTTACTTTTCCTTACCTCTCTGTTTTGTCTTTTAGTTTTTGTCTTTCGCTTCTGAAAGTTCACTGGCCGATTCAGAATGAGGTTTGAATGGGCAGAAAAGCTGCTTGTTTCTTAAATGACTGCTATTTTGCTAGAGGGTGGGCATTAACCCTGTGTTCTGTAATGAAGCTATGGTTAGTAATTCAAAACAGACTGACAGTATAAAGCTGTTATCAGCTTTATTTGCAAGCAGCTGACTACACTATTAGGGTTTTTTTGAGATTCTCTCATTTCTGTAGAGCTACGCTCCCCACCTGTGTACCTGTATTTTCTGTGAAACAGCACTTATCCAGACCAACACAAAGAGCAAAGTCAGCACCCTGCCTAGCACTCTGTTCTGTGGTGGCTACAGGCACTACAGTTTCATGAAGTATGATGAGTTGCTTTAAAAACTCAGTGCAGCTGAAGTTTTTCCTGTTCCTTCCTGGAACTGCCCCTTTTCCACATGCATTCCCTCCTGCTGCTAGACATAAAAATATATGTTGCTTTGCCTCTGGCATTTGGCAAATCCTAAAAGATGATTCCTATTCCTATTCTATCTTAGTATTAAACCTGTTGAACTCACTAGTTTAAATTTCTAGGAGCTGAGGAAAATAAGTGTTTTCAGCAGGGTCACTGAGAAAAATCACGTCATGAGAAGTTGATGATTAGTGCTAGATCTGGTGTAAACACAAGCTATGCAACTGGGAACAGGGATAGGAGAGCTTAAAAAAAAAACAAAGTGGAAAATAGAAGACTAACTCCCCTTGACAGAAATGTGAGCTTTATTACAGTGGTTCAGCAGTCTGTGAACTATAGTATCATGCAGAAAGATTTGTTATCTGGTTAAGGCATTCTGCCTATATAAAATTGGTGTGTAAAAATGCTGTAAGAAGATAATTCTGTCTCAACTTGAGACCTTTTAAAGAAGGAATGATGGTAAACACCATAGTCTTCTTAACATTTTTCTCCGGTTTGTATATAGTCTTAACTGCAGTCTGAGCTAACAGAGCCAGGGATGTCAGTATACCTGAACTTCTTTTTAATAGAATTTTTTTGTAACATTCAGCTTTTAAATAACATGACAATTTTTAGTTGCGTTTATAGCAACATTACATCATGATTCTAGGAACTGTTTGTACTAACAGTATGGTCAGGTACTTGGGTATGACTATGACAGGCAGACTGCAGCCTCTGCTGTCCCTGTGTGTTAATTAATAAATTTAGAGTGATGCTTTCAACCTGGTTTGTATGCCACTTCCAGTGTTTGAAACAGTATTTTAAAAGGACTCATGTTTTTACTTGGGTACTTAATCTTCCGGTTCTCTAGTGGAATACATGTAGTTAATAAGTATGAAATAACTTCAGTGAAATAAGAAGTTGAGACTCTGTAATATGTACTGATCCTGGTGCCAGGATTTAAGATGCCTCTGAAGGAGAGTCAGTAAAGGAGAGTGCAGAAAGTGTGGGTTGTAACCTGAAGCTGTCCCCTTGTTTGTGCTGCTGCTGTGAAACAGAGATAAATTCTGTATTTAACCTTCTCTGTTCTGCTTAGCCAAATGTGGGTAAGCTGCTTGGAAATCCTCAGCATTCAGATGTTGGAGTTACTGGTATCTTTATGATTTAACCACTGGGAGATTTCATCGCTTTGATATTTACTTTGCTTTCCACTGTAATCCTACCTAGACTGCAGGGGGAGAAATAAGGATGTGCTGCCAGAAGAGATTAATTGACTCAAATGGTCTCTGAGAAGAAATCAAGTAAAGAATGCAAATTGAAAAACAAAGTCCAGTACTCTAAACGGTCTCTAAGACAAAAAGGAAAATAAAAATATCACAATGATTCCACATTTTGTTTTCTTCAGTTTAAAAATGTAGCACTTCCAACTGTTTGCAGCAGTACACATTTTCACAAAAATACCCCAAAGATTATTTTGGATACCCATTTCTCTGCAATGAAGCAAACACCAGTAACAAGCACAGATTAAGAATCTAGTGAACTGCTGCACTTAAATTAAGTGTGCATTTTGAGATCTCCTCATTTTATTATGTAGAGGTAGTAGGACATGTGACATTTTGCTGTACTAAAGCAAGACTTTAGTCCCACAGTATGTTTGTGGATCAGCAGGACAGTATCTGCGTTTTCTTCTCCAGATGATAAGTAAAATGATAGTTTGTTTAATGGTGGGGATAGGGGAAATGAAGGAGATCAAGAAGTTTATGAAGATGAGGGTTGTGTTTTATCACTATGATAATGTATTTAGTCACTTTTTATAATCTGGTGTTCTGACAAGCGTGGAGGGAGGTCACATTCCTCATCTTTTTCTCAATCTTAATTTTAAAGTGTTTGATAATTGGCAACTACATTTTGGAATTTCAACCTCATGACTTCATCTTTTTACGAAGTTCCAGTAAGCTTATATCTGTGCTCTCTCAGGGTGGTGAAGATTGTGGTTGTTTTTGGCAATAGTTCAGTAGTCTAGAGGGAGGTGATTCTCCCTCTCTACTCCACTCTGGTGAGACCCAGCGTGGAGTACTGCATCCAGCTCTAGAGTCCCCAGCACAGGAAAGATGTGGACCTGTTGGAGCGAGTCCAGAGGAGAAGCCATGAAAATCATAGAATCATAGAATCACCAGGTTGGAAGAGACCGCTGGATCATCGAGTCCAGTGCTATCAAGCACTAAACTATCGAGTTTAGTGCTATCAAGCACTAAACCATGTCCCTCAGGACCTTGTCCACCCGTGTCTTAAATACCTCCAGGGAAGGTGATTCAACCACATCCCTGGGCAACCTGTTCAGAAAAAAATGATCGGAAAGAGGGAACACCTCTGCTGGGAGGAAAGGCTGAGAGATTTGGAGTTGTTCAGCTTGGAGGAGTCTCTGGGAAGACCTTATTGAAGCCTTTCAATACTTAATGGGGCCCTATAAGGAGGACAGGGGCAAACTTTTTAATGAGACCTGTATTAACAGGACGAAGGGTAATGATTTTAAACTAAAAGAGGAGAGGTTTAGACAAGATATTGGGAACAACTTTTTTACGCTTAGGGTTTTGAAACACTGGAAAAGGTTGCTCAGAGAGGTGGCAGATGCCCCACCCCTGAAAACATTCCAAGTCAAGTTAGATGAGGCAACCTGATCCAGTTGAGGATGTCCCTGATCACTGCAGGGGGGTTGGACTAGGTGGCCTTTAAAGGTCTCTTCCAACCCAAACCATTCTATGGTCCTGTGATTGCTCTGTGTATTAGAGTCCTCTGAAACAAAACAGCAGAGTATATGTTGTTTCCTTTTTTCTGTCATTTAACATACTGTATATCCACAAAACTACTTTCTGGCTACAGTTTGATGGAGTTTAGCTTTTAATGTATGTTGTTGTTGAGTTAGTTTGAGGTTTCCTATTTGCAGGTGTGCCACTGTAGAGGGTTATTTTTTTCACATAAAATCTTTATTGTCATTTTTAAAAATTTTGGGCATCCTATTGTAGCGTGCTATGTGTAATTTAGTCCAGGAAAGTTACCTTATTTACTTGCTTGACTACTTGCCTATTTTATTACAATTGCATGCAGAACTCAGGTGACCCCACATCTTTTCATTTCCCAATTTCAGTGGTTTTGTTTAGTGGCTTTGTTTTAATCCTATCTAATTGGAATAAATAACAAAGTTGGGTTTATTAGCTCATTATAAGAAATTACTGGAAACCTAAATATTTTTTTAAGTTTTCTGGCTTGTAACACTGTTTTTGTTTTGATTTCAGAATGCTCTCTTTAGTTGTATTAACAGAAACGAAAGTAAGTATATAATTAATAGTTTCTTTTTTTGTTTTTCTTCTACATTGTTCTGTCCTTTTTTCTCTAAAATGTAATAAATTTGAACGCACATACACATGAATCGTATTAATTCAGTTTGATAGAAGGGCAAACCGCATGCATAAATTTTCTTGCTCAAGTGATAAGGGGATTTGGCTGTTCATGTAATTTGTATTAATTTTTAAATGATCTGTATTTTTTCTGTCCTGTTTAGATGATTGCTTAAAAGCTCATTTTTTCCTTATGCTTTGTTGATTTGATAAATATTAAGTAGCAAAATTAAATGCATAGTTGAAATCTTGCACTGTGCAGGTGATTTGTTCCTTGACGATTATGTAAAATGAAAAGAAATCAGTATCTTAGTTCTAATTCTAATAAAGTTATTTCTATAGAATTGTATATTCGATAATATAACAAAAATGGGTGAATTGTGATACCATCTCTCTATATTTTTGAATAAGTTTTAAGATACGACTCACATTTATTTGTTTACTATTAGTATTTGTCTAATAATTCAATTGTAAAACGAATCTGCTTGCCTTACATAAGAACAGAACAGCTGAAGATAGAATTCAGCTGGCTTACTGGTGTCTTGAACTTGAGTTCAACACTGCTTTAGCAACTTACTTTCTCCAGCCAAACAAACAAATATAATTTATCTAGTTACAGATATTCCCAGTCATTCTGTAGACAGAGATTATTTCTACAAAGCATAGAAAATTTGCTTCATTGTCTTTTCACAGTAATACTGTGGGCATCATGTGTGGTTCAGACATACTCATTTCTTCATTTCTCTGTAGGAACCTATGTGTTCTGTTGTTTGTTGGTTTATTTCCCCAGTGGGGTCAGTCTGTTGCAGTTATGCAGGTCATCATACGAACTGTCGGGAGTATTGCCAAGCAATTTTTCGGACAGACTCATCTCCTGGTCCCTCACAGATTAAAGCAGTTGAAAACTACTGCGCATCTATTAGCCCTCAGCTTATACACTGTGTGAACAACTATACCCAGTCATACCCAATGAGAAATCCTACAGATAGTAAGTACAAAATCCTTCTTTACTGAAAGATATAAAAAGTACTGAAAATTATTGAGGATTGTATGCACTTCTTATATAAAATGTGTTATTGTATCGATGTATTTCTATATTATAATTGCAATTGAATCAATGTATATAATGAAAGCTTTTGTTTGTAGCTGCTTTATTGATTTTTGTTATTTTTTAATTCTACATATTGGAATTTTTTTTCCCAGAGTTGATTCTGTTTGCATTTAAAAGAAACAGTGTTATTTAAGAATATCTGAAGCTGGAAAAAAGCCTCTTTAAAATACTTTTTCTGTAAGGGCTATTATTTCATGTGCCTGGGTTGTTGTTGTATGTTTGATCATTAACTGTTTTAAATCTTTTAAACAGGTTTGTATTGTTGTGATAGAGCAGAAGACTATGCGTGTCAGACTGCTTGTAAAAGAATTCTAATGTCAATGAAAACAGAGCTTGAAATTGTTGATGGACTTATAGAAGGCTGTAAAACAATGCCACTCCCTCAGGATCCACTTTGGCAGTGTTTTCTGGAGAGCTCAAGATCTGTTCACCCAGGAGTCACTGTGCACCCTCCACCTTCCACAGGCCTCGATGGAGCTAAGCTCCATTGCTGTTCTAAAGCAAATTCTTCCACGTGTAGGTCAGTATCTCTCTACTCACATTTCCAATTGTGACAATGCTTCAAAAGTTGTCTCATATCAGGCCTTTGCCCAAAACCTGCTATGTGAAACAAATAAGGAGTTCTGTGGATTCTTGTAAAAAAATATAGGTTTAGATAATCAGATAGGTACCACATTCTGTCCAGTACTTTGTATCTCAAAAAATACTGTTCTCTAAGAGAAGTCACGCTTTTCTGCCTTTCAGCATTAGCTTATTATAGCAGGCATGCTAAGTTAACGAAACCTATACCGTACTTGTTGTAATAACTAATATTGGAACAAGACAAAGAGACCTTAACCAGACGCTAACGAGAGCCAGGGGGACAGTGAACTGTACAGTTGCAGTTATTTGCTGCATGTTAAAATGTTGCAGTTATTTGATTGCTGCATGTTAAAATCTTAGCACTATTTCTTACTTGATGCTATCCAGACTTTCATCAATGAAAAATAACTTATTTAATAGTTATTTATTTATTTATTTTCATAAATAATGGAACTAACTGTTTAGACATTTTAAGAAAAATGCTTTCTGCAAACAATTGTGTGCTTTTGCAAGTAACTAATTGGAGCATTTTTAGTTTAAAGTAGTTATCACTCTGCTTTAAAATTAGATCAGATTGCATTTCAGATGTATCAGTATGTCAAAATAAGTTACAAATGTTGATTTTGGAGCTGTTACTTCCTTTGATATCAAAGTTCCAGTAACTAAACAACAGATCCTGGATGCAGGAGGATCTTACAGTGAGCTTAGTGGTAGAGCCCTGGAGTTAGAACATTGTAGCTTATGGCAGTTGAGATAATATCTTTTAGTTGCTAGCTTTGACAATGAGTTCTAAAAATAGAGTTTTCCCTCATATTTTCAATATGCAGTAGACTTTCATGTGAACAGTGAAGTTCCATACCCTCAACTGGGATGAGAACAGTTGTAGTTTGTAGTTTGTTGCCAAGAACGAAGTGGCAGGGTATTACTGACACCAGGAAATGTCTCAAACACAAGTGACAAATAGTACACCTGTTTAAAACATCAGGGTAAAAGAAAAGAATATATTTTGCTTGCCAGTCATTTCTGTAGGAGAAGAAGGTGTGATTTGAAGTTGAAGGATATGATTTAAGTTGTTCATTATGTCAGTCTAGATTTATTACAAGTAAAAATTAGCTGAGATCACAGAATCACAGAA
>WAAB01002965.1:0-103354 GCA_013389865.1 Piaya cayana | reverse complement strand
ACCTGGATGAAGGCATTGAGTGCACCGTTAGCAAGTTTGCAGGCGACACTAATCTGGGTGGAAGTGTTGATCTGCTGGAGGGTAGGGAGGCTCTGCAAAGGCATCTGAACAGGCTGGACTGCTGGGCTGAGTCTAACGGCTCTGATTCTGTGATTCTGTGATCCTGTGTTCAGTTCTGGGCCCCTCACCACAAGAAGGATGTTGAGGCTCTAGAGCGTGTCCAGAGAAGAGTGACAAGGCTGGTGAAGGGCCTGGAGAACAGGCCTTATGAGAAGCGGCTGAGTGAGCTGGGGTTGTTTAGCCTGGAGAAGAGGAGGCTGAGAGGAGACCACATTGCTATTTATAATTACCTGAGGGGAGATTGAAGAGAGGAAGGTGCTGTCCTCTTCTCCCAAGTGACAGTGGACGGGACAAGAGGGAATGGCCTCAAGCTCCACTAGGGGAGATTTAGGCTGGACATTAGTTAAAAAAAAATTCACGGAAATGGTCATTGGGCATTGGAACAGGCTGCCCAGGGAGGAGGTTGAGTCACCTTCCCTGGAGGTGTTTAAGGGACGGGTGGACGAGGCACTGAGGGGCATGGTTTAGTGATTGATAGGGAGAGTCGGACTGGATGATCTGGTGGGTCTCTTCCAACCTGGTGATTCTATGATTCTATGAATTTCTGCCTGTTCTTCACTTCTGGATCTATTTCAGCTGAAGGTGCTCCTCTGACTGGCCAGACAGGGCCCTGCTGAAGTGCACCAGGCTGCTTCCCCTGATCCTGCCCAGCTCAGTGCACAGGTATCCCTGCAAAGTGAGGCAAACACCTTCACTAAAAATTTAACATCTGCTATTGTGAGTCAGAGTGGTGGCCCATCTAGACTGCTGTGTAAAAGAGGCCAGGGATAGATGCTCAACAGCAAAGGCAGAGGGCATGGGAAGAGGTGGTCCTTCAGCATCTGGTGTTTTGGAGTTTCAGTGCTCCTGGAGGAAGAAGCTGCATCAAAAGTGGAGGTAACCTTTGGGAATGTGCCTTCTCTTTTCTTGAAACCAGATCTTTTGATTTCAACTCATTCTTTGGAGGTGAGTTGCATACTTTAATGTGCTTTGTATGGAGAAGTGCTTTTTTAAACTACAATCTGATAATATCATTTGGCTCTGTCTAGTTCTTGAATTGTGAATAATCATTTCCTATTCACCTTTTTCCAGGCTATTTAAAATTTTAGAGCTGCTATTCTACATTCCCTCAGCCATATCTTTTTTTTCCAGCTGAAAAGCTGCAGTCTATTTAGTTTCTTTTCATGTGGATGAGTCATTTGACTGACATGATCAACTTGTTTCAAGTTTCTTCAGTGAAAAACCATTGTGCTGGAATCATTTTAGATCATTAAAGAACAAAGAAAGAGTCGTGTTTCATTTGAAATTACTTAAAACATTGTATTTTACTACGAAAAAGGTTGTAAAAATGGTATAGAACCCTGCATTACTGCTTTTTGCCTTCCTTGTCCCCCCACCAAAAACAGCGATCTCAAAGAAAGATCTATGTATAGTAGTTCAAATGGAGGATGTTTGTTCTGACATGTCTGGTCATTCCAGGACAGATTTGTGTAAAATGTATTGATATTTAACAGAAGCTGTTGCTGTAGGTTAGGTTAAAGCAGAATAGAACACCCTAGTTTCATATAATTTATCTATAACTGAAGAGATGTTAATGTGTTCTATAATCTAAAAGAACAAGACCACTAAAACATCCATTATCATAACATCACATAGTAGTTCAAGTTGTGAGGGATGTATCAAGGTAGTCTGGTCTGATCTCAGGCTCAGACCAGGATTGACTTTTAAGTCAGCTCTGAACTTGAAGGTTGGATGAGCTTTCTCATGGCATTGGCATACTAGTACATTGAGTGCCTTTTATTTTGGGCTGTAGTTGCTTTTTTTTCTGAATCTCATTTTTAAAAAGTAGGNTTTTTAAAAAAAAAAACTTTAATATAAATTTCTTATTTTAATACTTAGACTCCTCGCCACCATTGGTTTAAATCTTGAGAGCTTATGTCTGAGCTTATAGGGCCCTTGGGATTTATTGGATGAGTCTTCTCAGCAAAGGCCTTTCAGATAGATTCATTTCTGCTCTGCCTTTGCTACCTCCATTGGGGAGAATTCAAAACTAGTAACTCAAATTGCTCCTGTTTCACACATTTCATTCCATTATTAAACTGAAGAAGAGGAAACACAGCTGTACTGATTCCCTTGAGCTGAAGAGCCGAAAGGTTTTACTCTCCCTTTTTATTACAACAGACTCTGATTTGGTGTATCTCAAAGTTTCTGACATGCTCTGCTGCAGCCAAACATCACTGCAGAAACCGGTTCCTTGTATTTACATCAGAACTTGTTTTGAAGCTTTTGGAGCTACTGAACTGCTGTGTATGCTGGCTTGCGTTTTTCATTTGGTGCATCCACTTCTATGCCCTCCTTGACAGTTTTTTTGTATTGTGCATACACGAGACTGGCAAGCCTCTATGTCAAATAGTTTCCTTTCTGGGCTGAGATCTGATCAGAAGGAATTTAATTTATTAACTAGCATGTTTTGGTTTTTTTAGAAGCTGGATTTTCACAGCATCCCACATGGGGAAAAGTCTTTAGATCTACATTTACTGCAGTAGGCACAAGGTTCAAAGTGCAGATTCTCCTGATGACAGATGGGGGATTCATTCTATGAGGGCTACATTGTCCTTTGCTGCTGTTTCAGTTAAAAAATGCAGTTCTGTGTAGAATATGACCAATTATAATATAATTTAAATTGCTCATTGGAAAAACACTGAAGTGAACATGGTTTCAGATTAATAATTTTTATGATCTGGTCTCACGTAGCTTCTAAGTGTCTTATAAAATAGGATTTCTATGCAGAATGCCTCTTATTAATGGTCTTTTGGAAGCTGAAATTCTACTGATACTAAATGCACATGGTTAATAATGGCTTATAAAGATGCCAGAACCCTGACATCAAAAGGACCAGCTGTATTTGAAACACTTATACTAAATGCTACTTGTGAGCTTATATAACCTACTTTTTCTACTTCTCCTATTTGGATAAATTGGCTTTGCTGCCAGTTAGTTGATGTGAAAAATTGGACAAGGGAATTTCTTGAATTCATTATCTTAAAAAATAAGTAGGTTTTTTTTAAAAAGAATTATAGTTAGTTGATGGTGCAGAAGCCATCCGCAAAACAACAGATTTATTGACAAAGCTTGAGAAATTTTAGTGTGTTTCCATATGTATGGAGATAGTGAATCTCTCTAAGCTATGTCCAGACTGGTGAGACTGATGTTACAGGTATTTTGCCCTGATAGTTTATACCTGGAAGATTATTTTCCCCCAGCATAAAATAAACAAACAGTAAATTCATGAAATTGAATTTAAGGTGGTGTCATGCGGTCCAAATAAGCATCTTAAAGTTCTACTGTTTATCTAGATATCTTTTGTTTGGTTTTGTTGGAGAAATACCAGTATTTTCCTTTGACTAGAATAGAACATTGACGTCCATTGTTCTAGCATTGTTCCACTTCTATCCTTCTACCTAAACTCAGATCTTAACCCAAAAAAGCTGTGTTGCTTTTCCAGAGGTTGTTTTATTCTGCCTTTTATGGATTATATCCTTTATCAGTGTGTATCATGAATAGTAGCATGGTTGGCACACTTCTGAAACTGCAGCTATAGCTGGTTGTTTAGTATTTGAGTCTGCATAACACAAAATAGACAAACAAAGTTTATAAGATTTCAATTATGCCACATTTATGCAGAATATGCAGCTAAGCACAATACCAGGTGCTTGAAGGTATTCTTGTTAATGATGTGGAGGGAAAATAGAGCTTGCTGTCATCACAGCCCTAAAGTATCAGTAGGCTTCAAGTGACATCATTCCCCAGATGGTTGTGCTTCTGTAAGTATTGGATATGTGTTTTGCTAATAAAACTGGAGGCAATCATAATAACTAATAAGGTGTCAACATGGAGTGGATGGTGTGTGCTTTGGGTACCTCACTTTTTTTAAAAACAAAGACAAACAGAAATGTTCTGTGCTATTTTTTTTCTTAATTTTAAATTGAAACAGTTTGTTTTGAAAAAAATAAATATCTCCAAATTCTTTGCAATCCAGCACAACATTAGAGAAAAACAAACAGAACATAAACATGCCTAATGTGATTAATTTTCTTTGTCAGATACAAGAGCAAGATACAAGGTAAACTAACCGTTGTTCATAGAATGGCATTTATTTCTTCACAATGTGACTTTTAAATGTCACTATTCTTTTAAATTCAGTTGAAATAAAAGAATCTAATTTACTTTTTCATTATTATTTTTGCATTAGGCTATGAGAATTTATGGTGTGTTTATTCTCTTGATCCCCTTAATTCCTCAGAGTTTGAATTACATTAGAGCTGTTCAAGTTGTAAAATGTTCTAAGAAGACACAGTTGTCTCTGTATGTCATATATAATGCATTTTCTGAAATTTTCCTTATTGTTCCTTTAATTGCCAGGAAAACTCCCTTGAAATGGGATTTTATTTTATAAGAATTTACCCACTTGTGCTACTAAATCCCATTATGGTGAGACCATACGTGAGCATTGTCAAGGGGATAAGCAGCGGAAGGAGATGAAATCTTACAAAAAAACAGTCCATTTAAAAACAAAGCTAAATATATACCAGTTTTTTAAATTGTCTGCACAAATGAAATATTGTGCCCTTCCATCTAGGAAGTTTTCTGTTTCCTTGAGAATTCTTCACAAGAAGGTTTTGTTCTCTTTTATTAACACAGTTTACAAGGAAACAAAATGTTCAGAAAATATTTACTGCAACATTATAAGCAACCCATTAATTCATATCTTTATTTGTTCAGGGTGTAATTTCCACAGAAAATTATTTTATTAAAAATCGATATGAGCTCTCAGAGCACATATTTCTGCCTCGCCTTAATTTCAGGGTTGCAAGTCATCATTCTATTGTGACTCTGTGGGATAAAAATTGGGGAAAAGGAAATTTGCTAGCTCATTAACATGGGAAAATGTGTGAACTTTTTATCTCCCTTTGTGATTTCCATCTTTGTCTTTTAGCATTGCCCATAAAGAACTCTCAATTTTGTCTATCAATCACATTTATTCTCCTATGCTGGGCTACTGCTGTGAGGATATTCTTATGCCAACCTAACACTAACAATTTTGGTTTGAAAAACTGCATTCCTATATAACTATGAAGACAGTGGATAAGAATCTTTTATATGGAGTCTCAGAATGCCTTTACATACTTAGAAAACTCTGAGTTGCCAGGATTTGAGAGAAAAATGGCATTTATGTAACATTAGCACATGCTTAGTCTTTGGGTATAGTGCAGATTTTTTAAAGTAACTGAAATAGTGATAGAGGATGAGTTGCTTTTGTTCACTTAGAATAAAAATTTGCAGCTTGTTAGGAATAAATAATGAGAATATTTTTTTGGGCCAGTGCATTACTTCCCAGTGTTATTTCTATTTATTACACAGCATTCTGGTTTTCCCTTCATCATACTTACCTTTGTAAATCTTACTTTTAGGGGTCCAAAAGTGGTTGGAAGTTTTTCCAGAAAGCTGTAATGCAGCAGACATAGACAAATGCTGAGACCAGAGATTTTACTCTTCGATGTGCTGGTTATCTTATAAATCAGGTTGACTATTAGAATTAATTACAGTTCCAGTTAAGATCACTTGTTGCTGTGGTTATCTCATTGTTCTAATCTACTAATATACACTGCATTGTTTATTGAAGGTTATCAGCTCAGAACAACTGAGAAGTTGTCCTGGGGTGATATTTTGCCAAAATCACACTTACACAGCACGGGAAAAGTATTATTGATACATCTAAGAGAGGAGGTTATCCACAGTGGAAGAGGCTGAGAAAGAAACAGTATTTCGTGTATTATTGCCGAAGAATCCAGTATTCCCTACTTGAAGTATCTGTCCATTAAAATAAGCCTGTGCACCTCCCTTGCCACAAGGTCTAAGTTCCTTGGAACTTTTTACGTTCTTAACTTGACTGCCTGATAGAGATGCCTGCCTCTCCAAAAAAAAGAAGCAGGGGACAGAGACAGTACATGACTCCAGCAAAATAAATCACGTTGAGCACATCTGTAGTTCATGGATTTGTATTGCCTTTTCAATTCTGGACTAGCGTTTCTTCCCAGCACAAAGAGGCTTGTGGTCACCCTAAGCAGGATTTTCCCCAACTTGCCATATGCCATGGAGTTCTTCCTGCACTGAAGTGCTCAGCATCTTCAGAGCCGAGTACATTTATAAAATCATTAATATATCCAGACTCTCATCATGCTACTTATGTTCCATCTGAAAAGCAGTAGAGAGAAAAACTGCTGTTCCTATTTTTAGAATACTTGCAGTGAGCTTACACTAAAAAGATCACCTGTGTATTCCTGCAGTGCCTTGTGCCAAGGAATAGGGTCTCTAGGCACTACAATGAAAGCATGCAGTATTTCCTAATTATAGCAGAAACCAAAGATAGTTGGAGGTGCAGTTTAAGTCGTAATTCTCCAAAATACAGTAAATGTTATCCTTGAAGAGTTATCTAATTTGTGCTGTGACCTGTTTGAATATTTGGCTATTTAACATTTACTTTGTAAAAGTACTGAGGAATGTTTATAAGAACAATCTCTTCACCAGACACTTTGCAGAATTTGGTGAATGGCTGTCCTGTTTCCCACTAATAAAATTAATGAAAAGAAAAAGTCAAAATGGTCTGTGCCCTCTGGACAGTATATTTCCATTATATTTCTATTTATCAAGGACATACTTGCATCCTATTTGTAGCCATTTTCTTTCCTGAAAATGTTTTAAGTAAATTATGCTGGTTTTCAGTGGTGGTTGAGATGGGGTATTGCATGTGGTGCAGCTGACATGTTCATCTGTGTTTCAGATGCTGCACTAGGAGGGACACGTTTTTATTAATTTCTCTTATCATCTGTAACTGCAGTGTTGGCAGATAGTGTTGAAGAATGATTCCCTTTCTAGATGGAAATAGCTGCTGCTTCAATTTACTGTTAAACTGCTAGATCCCTGCAGTGCTTTTTTTTCCCTTTTCTTTCTGTGTTTTTAATTTGCTAGGTTTATGCTTGCTGTTTGTGTCTTTAAGGTGGTGGTGTTCAATCTGGACTCCTGTATCACTGTCCTGAAATTACTGAGTTTTTTAACCATAAAAGAACCTCAAATTAGTAAAAGGAGTATGAGGTAAGGAAAGATTTACTAGGTCACAGTGTTAATTTTTATTCTCCAGAGATACAGTTCACACCAGTGTTTTGCATGATGCTATTCTGGTTAGCATGGCTGTCTCAGCATCTCCATTTCAAATGCTGTTCTATAAACTCAAGTGTAAAAGTATTATCTTTCCCAGATATGCCTTTTTCTTGCCTCATTCTCTTTGCAATCCAGAAAGATGTGGGTAATTCCACACATTTCAGACTTCATGTTCACAGAGGTGATGTGCAGATAGAATAATCTACTTTCAACAAAAACTTCTTTCTTATTTTTTTTATTTTTCCTGATCAGAGAAATCAGAATCGCCTTACTATGACCTGGATCTTTTGTTAGGTTGGGAGTCAATTGTGTTTGGTCACGTTTCCCAATGATGAGCAGAAATGAAACCCCTTCTGACAGGAGAGGAGATGCTTCTTTATGAGCAGCTTTATCAGTATGGATAATGCAGTGCTGTGATCTCTCCAGACTGAAAAAAAAACCCAGACAAACCCCTTTTTCTTATTTGTTCTGTTCTTGTTGTGGGACTCTATAGTTACCATATTTGTGATCAGCATAGGTCACACTCTTCCTGTGTTGAATTATATCCGTTTGGATGAGAGCAGCAGCAGCACAAAATAACTTGCCCTTCTAAGATTGACTACCTTTTTCCTTGAAGAGTTAGCTAATTTGTGCTGTGACCTGTTTGAATATTTAGCTAGAGTTAAAAGTCATCTCCTGGAAAAGTGATATGAAGCAAATTCTGATACCTAAGGCTTTCCTTACAAAAGACTGTTGCTCTATGTCCGCTCATGAGGAAGGGTTCTGACTACTCAAAACCCATATGGGGAATTCCATATGTATAATGCACATAAAGGTTTCTTTCATAGGGTTTGGAGGAAACAAGACAACTTGAGAATCTATTTCCTCTTATTACAAATAGGGTTTTCATTAATCTTCTGCTTGGGAACAAAATCTCTTGGTAGGTCTTGTTATGTGTCTATGTGTGACTTGGGGGAGGGGATTTTGCTTACATGTCTGTGTTTGTTCATGCCTGCTAAGACAAGTAGTTTGTCCCATACTGTGTGCTAATGAGTGCCACGTTGGCACTCACACAGAGGTTTTAAAAAAAACCCAAACATATCAAAGCTTTGACTCTCAAAGATTTTAAGCATTAAAAAACTTTCAAGAGCAGCCTACTGTGAGTTAGCAGTACTGTGCAACATTAGAGATGGAGGACAATGTTCCGATGTCAACTTTTATCAAGCTGTGTCATTAAATTAAAGCTGAAACTCTTTGTTAGGGCCTTTTTTTTAAGGAATGTCATGCTGGATAAATAATTAACAATCTGTTTTAACATTTGCTAAATAAAGCCTCTTATTTTAAAATTAATTGTTAACTTTTTAGGAAAAGAATACTTTTACAAAGCTTAAGAAATGGGAAAAAAATTGAAATTAAATTTTCATGTCGGAAAGTACTGGATCAAGACTCTGGGATAAACATGACATAAAGGACTAAGGTGCTCAGCTGTAGGAATTCAGTGTAATCTCAACAAAAACTTTCTTTGCCTCCAATACCTGTTAATTTCTCTTTACTTGTGATATTCCAGTAGCCCTCTCACAAGTGAATTATAATTCATTCCTTTGGCTGTATACATTTGGGACACGGCTAGTTTCTTGTGATTTAAAAGTAATGCCCAGAATATATATTTTGTAAGCAGACTGTTGATCTGACAAATATATGTAACTACACAGTTGTTTTATATTAAAAAAAAAGTTGTTTTCTGATCTAATGTTTAAGCAATAGTAAAATATTTAAGTCAAATTCAAGTCTATGCAACTCAATGCACATGATGCACAGTAAAGAACCCTCCTAATACACCCTCTTAAATTTACTCAATGAATAATGCCAAATCCCTTCATTAATTTTATATTTGCTGCAGTAAAGTAGTAAAGCATTAAGATGTTTCACTCATCTATGGGAAGAATAATTTTAGATAAATATAACTTTTCAACTTCTATTGGAAAAATGAGGTTAGTAAAGGTTTGCTGGCAGTTACGTGCTGGTGAGAATCTTTGCTTGCAAGAAGTTTTTTAGGATTTTGACCACCAACAGAGAGCTTCCAGCATTAAAAGCAGTAATTTTTTAACTTCCAGCATAGTAAAGCATTTGGCTTCAAGTTAAAGTACTCATCTTTTTCTGCTGGTGTCCACTATAGGATCTATATAGGAAAAGTTATCCTTTTTCAATATACCTGATGTTCATAAGCATAAGAGCACATCCTGAGACCTGAGCAACAAGAATTTTTTGTGGGTTTGGTGTCCTTATGCTTTTTAGCTTGCATATTTTCTCTTACTTTTGATGAGTGTTTCCTTGGTTATCATGTCTATGAGCAAAGAAATCTGAAATACAGTCAAAACCTCATAAACATTACTGGTAATTGTTTTTATCTGATGCAGATGCTTTTAGTCCACCTAGATATGAAATATAGTGCTCTCTGTTGCAAGATTAGTGAAGTATGGGCAGGAAGGAGATGTTCCAATGTTGTAAAAGTGTTTGATTTTTCTTCTGTTATAGGAATGATGCTAGGAATCCATCACTTGAAGGAAAAGATGATATTAAAGTAAATAATTTTTGTAATGTACATTAAAAAGTCAGAGCTTCAGCTTCTGTCATGGAGTTCTGTAAATTTTGGGGGCCTTACATTTCAAGTGCAATAGAAGTGCTAAAATATATTTTAAATTTCTGTATGTTAATAAGTACCACAAAATACTTGTACAGGACATTTTATCATTTATACAAAATGTGATTTTTTCTCATTAGGTCATCTACATTTCAAAAGGTTTGATTTCTTATGTGCTACAGACAGATTTTAGAGTATATAGGAAAATGTTTCACAGCAGTTTAGAGTCCCATTGAAAGAATGAAATGCAGAGATCTGGTCATTTTTTGTAGAATGGATGTTCATTAAATCATAAGGTTGTAAACAAGATGGTATTGGATAGTGAAATTTGATGCCCAGCAATTATTAAATCATGAGCACTATTGTAATATCAGGCAAAACTGTCAAAGAGTGAAGATTTACTTTCTAATGCTTATTAAGTTAATCTAGGATTCTTAAATGAAACCTAGCACATAAGAATGTCTTATGTGGCATTTAAAAACTATGCCTTATATTATATTTTCATTAAATAATTGTTAAAGAGTAAAAATCTATAACAGTAATAAGGCAAAGGAAGCGTTGATTTTTACTGTGGAGCCAATAGTAGTGAAACCTGCTCTTCCTCTATGAATGACTGATTATGAGGTATTATTACAGTTTTCAGTCATAAATAAGGGTCAAAAAGCTGTACCTTTTTTCCTTGCATTTTGGTTTTTTTCTCCTTGAAGTTCTTACAGCCTTATGAAGTAGTGCTGGAAATTCAAATCCAGCAAGAGATGCTAGATGAACAAACATATAGACAAGAAGGAGAAGATGAAAAAGAGGACATTTAAACTAGCTAGATTTTGGCTTATCTCATTTGAAGCTTTTAGCAAAATATTTTTCGTAAAGAAAATCATAGAATCATAGATATAAAATAAAACTAACAGTAATTTTTTGCCTAAGTGAATGACTGGAATACCAGTGAAAAAAGAACAAGGATACAGGAGTGAAATCCTGAGCCAGTTTTGTATGGAAGATTTACTGTCCCTCCACATCCTGTTGTGGCCTGGCCAGGTTTTGCCGTCTAGTTCTTCTATCATCAGTTACAACATTTTTGGTTTTCGGCTTGAATTAGAATTGATATGTTTATGAAGTTTTGGTTAAGTCCAAAAGCAGAAGATTTTGATCAACTGCCACCCACCCCGAAGTTTCAAGGGCTCAATGCTGTATGTAAAACTCAATGCACGGTGTTCTTCAAATGTTCTTTGCAGAGTATGTAGTGAAACAGTACATTAAGTCATGAAATACCCACACTGCTGCAGCATCACATCTGACTTGGCAATGCTTTAGATAATCCCCAGTGAGACTCTCTGTGCTTCAGCAGAGCAACAAGGTACAGGCAAAGCCAGCGCTGAAAGTATTTACAACGTATTGAACTTACTGAATAAAGGTGCTTTACCCCTTTACAGTGGCATAAATTAAAAGCAGCTGCAGAAGGAAGAAGCTGCCTAATACACTCTGGAAAGGTACTTTTTAGCAGCGTTTAGCTCAGTACCCTGAAAACTGGCACTTCTATTAGAGGTTCTCAGCTAAGGTGAAAGACTGGTAAATTGTAGTTCTTCTGGGTTGAAAAGGTTGTGCCAGAAATCCCTTGAGCTTGCTGACAGAAACTCAACAAAGCCTCTTGGGAGTCCCTAGAAGCTGCCGTGGTGCACTACAATTTAAAAAATAAACCAGATTTATTATGATGTTTCCCCTCTTTCCTAATGCAGTTAGTACTCTGGTATTATGCTGTGGCTAAGCTCAACACAAAGAGAGGTAGGAAAGGAATAGAAAGGGTTTATTTCACTTTTTAAAACCCTGTGGTAAGGGGCTTGGTGGAATTTTATAATGATTTTAATTTATGCAGTAGTTGTGGCTGAGTCAAGGACAGAACCTTACAGAAGCACTACCTTTAGTTGTTTTTCAGTCTATCCCTCTGCATGCAATGGTCATTTCAGAATAAAATAGCATTTCAGGAAAAGGAAGCTATGTTCTTGGCTTCTAAATGTAGTATTTTGACTTCTCTCTCTTTTTAAAAGAACATTTTGGTAAAAGGAGAAAAGAAGCTGCATTTTAGGACATAAATGAAAAGTTTTTGTTTGAATGACTTCTGTCAGTTGACCCAAATTTGAATTTCTTGTTAGTTTTTAAAAGTTTTTGTCAGAACTGATATTGAGAAAAAACTGTTTCAGTTACGTTGAAACTGTTTTATGCATTTACAAACTTGTCTTCTAAACCAAAAGGAAAATCTGTTGTTAATTAAGTGCTAACCAGGAGTACTTTAACACAGGAAATTGTAGCAGCATATTACTTGTCTTGCGAATAGGTATATAAGATATATATGTTTATGTATAAAGAACAGGTTTTAATATGGCGCATAAGTAAAACACTTTACATTCCCAAACATATGTAACAACCCACCTCTGTCGTCTTCAGCAAAATCTTTACTGAAAAGAAGGGTGTTCTTGAGCTTGTATGAAGGAAGAGTCTACTATTTAATTTTACTAGAAATGAATCAGGTAGCTTTTTTCTTCTACAATTCTATTTCTCTTGAAATAGAAAAGAGTCTTCAGAAAAAAAAAACAAACAAACCAAAAAAACCAAACCACCAACCTCCTGAGTTTTCCTATGAGAGATTCATTACTCATTAAAATTTCCTTCGCAACACTGTCCTGGAGTGAAAGCATCAATATGTTCAAATGATGTATTAACCTGTATCACTTTTATTTTATGCATACATTGCATGAAAAAAAGGAATGTATTAAGGACATGTCTCAATTAATGATCAGAGTTGCTGATTTCCTCAAAGGTTTTGTGTATAGATTATGAAATCCTCAAATATCTACTTTCTGGCTCATAGAAGGAGATACTGCGAGTAAGCAGTTAATGGCTCACGAGAAATTGCACTGTCATATAGCATCTTTAATCCAGTTTGCAAGATGATATTTTCTTTTGAGGTTTACATGGTGTTGTATTACCAGGTAGACTTTATATATATATATATATATATATATATATATAACACCATTATTGAGGTAAATGATTCACTTTTATTTGTTTATTAATAGGATATAAAATAGAATGTTTTTATCCAAAGATACCTGTGGAAGAATCTACTTTGAAATACTTTTGCCTTTTCACAGATGGTCAAGGAGAGGAGGGAAACTGTTATAATGTGGAAAGGGAGGACATGTTGATCTTAAGGGACAAAAAAAGAAATAAAATTTCACAGTTCCCTTTGTACTACTTGTGTGGCCCCTTTTAGTGGAATTTTAATGTTGGAACCTTTTTTTAATAATACTAAAATCCTTGTTTCCTAGTTTTGGTTCATATATATTTTGCTTTATTTACAACAATGGTATTTATTATTTTCCTCTAGACTGTTGCTTTTTTGTATAGCTGTTTAATTTTATATCCTTAAGTGGATGTCTTATAAGTTAGCAAGTACAGAACCTTTAAATGATACAATATGGCGCTTTAAAATGTTTATAATTCATGCTTTCCGATTATTCGTATATTTGTCTTTTTACGCTGTACTTACATATGAACACTTAAAATCAGAAATTACAATCAAATGTGAATCCTAGTTCAGGGAAATACCTAAGTGTGTATTTAGCTGAAAATGAACAGAAACAGGACTTAGAGATAACTAACTCGGAGTTCATCATTATTAATTAAGAGGATTGCTGGCGTGGTTCAGGAGGGCAGGAATGCATTGCTGCTGTAGGCTACATCGTGCAGGCAGGCGCAAGAAATGGGTTGCAGTGAGTTGTCCGTGGTATGATTCATACCCCAGTTGTTTCTTGATAATGTGATTCACACCCATGAAAACATTGTGTAATGGAAACCTGCCTGATTTGTGAAATTGTGAAGTGGACAGGTTTTTTTGTGGTTTTGTTTGCTGGTTGGTTGATTTGTTTGTTTGTTTGGGGATTTTTAATTATATCTTATTGCAGAAGTGAACTGACTCTCAGTATCTGAATCATAGTATCTTAGACACTAAACAGGACTGCGTGAAATGCATCAGAAAACTAATTGCACATCAGGAAAATAACCTTGACTTTAGAAGAGGCTTAATACTATGAGTCATTAGTGATATTTTCCTGACTAGTCTTCTGAAAAGTTCCCCCTTTCTGTTCAAATGAAAGGACATAATTCTCTGCAACCTAAAAAACTGGGCAGTTAAGACCAAAAGGCATTTATATTGTTGTTTAAGCTGAATGTCATTTGTTTTGCGAAGAAAGTGTTTATAGGTCAGAAATTGGCACTTTGAAATAACTATTTGTAGGGACTTTTGGGAGAAGCGGTGAAAAAGTTAAGAAAAGGAAAGAAAACAAACAAACCAAAAATATCCAAAAGAAATATACCTCTCTCCCCCAACCACTCCATTAATCAATATAACTATTATTCTTCATTTGTCTCACAATGACTGTCTCTGACCTTGGAAACACAGTCTATCTCCCCCATCTTGGCCTATTTCCTTGGCTCTATATTACTGCTCTGAATTTCTGTAACGCAATGCAGACGTGTAGAACCATTTCACGATGCCCACAAAACACTGATGATCTCTCCCCATTAAAGGACAGTGAAGGAGTTTGGAAGCTGTGTCATGTAATAGCATAAACTTCTGTCTTCTTTCAAAGACTTCAGCTTGTTTCTCAAGAGACTCTACCAGTGACATTAAGAGTTTGATCCTTCCAGTATGATGATGTTAATGAGAGAAGACCTACAGCAACACCTCGACAGCAAAACTGGAAGGTTGTTCAGTTTTGGCTTTGCCTTTTATTTCCTTGGCATTGACTAGACAGACTTGAGTAATTGAGAGAGATCATTTTTAAAGCCTTTGAAATGTATGTTGTGCTTTTTGAAACTGGTGAGCTTGGTCTAGTGATATTTATGAACTGAAATGATCCCAAGGTGCCAGAGCACTGAGATATGGTACTGGAGGTTCAAGAAAATACTCCGCCAAGATTATTATAGACTGTGTTTCATTTTTGTCTGCAAAACAGGTAACCCACAGGTCCCATCTAGTCCAGTCAAGAACCCTTCATGCCCTGACTCTACTTAGCTTTTCCTTGTATGTGAGTTACAAATGTATTAAAATATAGCCACTTAGGAAGTGACTTCATAGAATTTCATAGAGCTAAAATTTCATCATTACTAGATGAGTAACCAATGATCAGTGTTGACTGAGACTGGGTTTGTTCCAGAGTCAGATGTGCAGAGGTCCGTATGCTCCAGGAACTTTATCACACTATTTCCCTAAGCCTATTTTCACAGGTGAAATGGAGCCATGTTTTGTCAGAATATTAAAGTCATAAAGTATATTCATGTAATTTATTCATTCTTCCTTCTTAATCCGATGAAAAATTGTATTATGTGAGACACATTAATTTCTTAGAAGGATTTTCTGTCGAAACTGTTGCCAGAGGATTTCTTTGTCAGCAATAAATACAAATAGGTTGTAGTTTTGGAGAAGAGCAAGAACTCACACTTAGGGGATCAATTTACAAAAAAATATTAATGTTATAGCACAGAGCACTACTTTCTGCTCTAGTAAAATAATAATTGCTCAATTTTTATTATCTATGGGATAATACCAATAATTTTAGTTTCCTCATGTCAAACTCAAGATAGTCTGTTCATTTTTTCTCTCCTTTCCTCTGGCAATGCCAGCAGTATGTTGTTACACCACTCAGCAGGTGGCACCTTTTTTCTTCTCTCTCCCTCTGATGTCTAAATGAGTTGCAAGTCTATGATGAAGAAATGGATTTCCAATTTGAATTTTGGTTGTGTTTATCTTTCCCTACACCCTCTTAAAGAGAAAGAAGACAAAAAACTTCTCTTGACACAATTAACAGAATGTAATAGAGTTCTAAAATGTTAAACATATCCTTTTATATACACTGCTACTATACAGGAACATCAGTGTTTCTTGCAGTTCATTCCTGCAACTTTTGAGGCTTCCAAATATTACCCTACAGTGTTTATGTGTTATGCTGCAAATTTGTTATAATGGTGTAATGGAGTAAATATCCAAATCAAGGAAATTCGAATCACAAAGTGGAAGTGAAGAATCTTTAGAGAATACTGGAAAAATAAACAAATTACTTAATAATACTAGAATGTAATTTGGGACATATTTTTCTGTCTTGTAGGCATAATGTTCACTATAAATTCTGTGATGCTCCCTCAGAAAGCTTTCAGGGAGTGAGAAAATATGTATGTGTACAAACACATTAATATATATGTAAACAGATAGTATATGTTTTCATTTATACTTCTGAGCAATCAAGCACCAAATTTTCCATCATCTTGCAACTGCAATAATTCAGAGTAGCAAACATAAAGGTGGTAAATATTAAAAGTCTTGCAAGGTAAAAACATTCATAGATCTGTTCAAAAGGTACACAGCCACAGACCACTCTCTGAAGTCTTATTTGAAAAGAGGGAGTCCTATATTTTTTGTCCATTTCCAGATGATCCAACCATACAGAGAAGTGGAACAGCTTATCAGTACTACTTTTTTTTTTGTTTGTTTTTTTAAATTCATGCTGGGATACGGAGGCATCCTGAATTCAGAATTTCTTGCATTCTCTATATTATTTCAATACAAACCAGGTGGTCTGCAGACCTTTTCCAAAGTTAAGCTGATGGTGGTCCTGGTGAGTTCTGCCATTATGTATTGTATCAAAACTCTCTGCCCATCCTTTAGATATCAGGCATTACCTTTGTGTACATTCTTAATTGTGAGACACTTGATTTTAATTCAAAGCACGTTGGCAAATGCTGGAGAGAAAGCAGTGGGCATTGCATCGGCTCTGGAGTCAGTCAAGCATGAATTGACTATGATATGTGCTGCCAAGTCTGCAGGGGAATACAAATGGTCTGTTTTCATTTCCAGCCATGAGTAAATTCTCAGGAAATTTGTTTATTCCAATTGGCAAAGAACAAATCCTTGAGACTGTATTTCACTATGTATCAGTCAACCTCCCAAAGATTCTTCAGGTGATCTTGACTTTTCTGTGAAGCTTTTGTTTTTCAGTAATCCTTATAAGCTACCTTGTCATGAGAATAATATTCTAGCACTTGTTTGGAGTACATAATTTTTGAATATCTTGGATTTTTGAAAGATCCTTTATTACACATATAAACTTTTGTCCATTAGAAAAATCCCTTTGTCCATAAATGTAGCTCTGAATGAATATTGTTAAAGGTGATACTATTGGAACATCCAGAGCTGAAAGCACTCAAACTCCACAGGAAAAAAACCGATTACAAATTCATTTCTGTATACTAACTTTGTAGCTGAGGAAGTTCCAAACAAGAGTTCATTCTGAAAACCTGCTCCATTATTTAGCCTTCTTTCAAAATGAAGTATAGCAGTTGGGCAAATGGCTAAATGCTGAGGAGAAATTTGGAAGAGGGTGTGGAGAAGAGGGAGTAAAGAATATTTCCATCACTTAACTGTTTTTTTTCATCTGTTGTTACTAAGAATTGCAATATGATGGGTTGAGTTGGTTGTGTTGTTAAAAGCAAGGGGCTTTATGAAATGTACTGGATTTGACATGTTGTTATTAGGAATGTGCTTTAGGTGCGGGATGGAAGTTCTGATCTGTAAAAGCTAGCACAACCGCCTCTTCCAGGTCAGCACTGGTAGTTCTCAGGGCTGTGGTAAAAGATGGAATTGTTTTTCTGTTGTGTTTTTTGGGGGTTCTTTTGTTTTTTTGTTTTTTGGGGTTTTTTTTCTCCTGAGATGCTGGAGATGTATCCTTCAAGAAAAAAAAGCAGAAGATATATTTTTCTTTCAATGCGAAACAAAGAAATTCAGAAGTATATTTTTTGTGAGTTGTTTTACACCAATTCTACCAGTATTTTCATAATTTTCATCCTTAGTTGGTGTCTAAGTGGTCTTGATTGGTTTAGACAGCATTTACACACAGCCTCTATATGTCCAGTTTTCAGCTTCAGTAACTTATCTAGGCTTGCCACTTAGTTCATGACCTGATACTCACTTTCCTTGTGCAGAATCTGATTATAGCATCAGCTTCCCTGTATAAAGTCATAGTTTTACCAAGATCCTGAAATGTCTCCTGAATTTTAAATGAGTAACCCCCCCAAAAAACTGTAAATGGATTTCTGAATGTATTACACTTGACCTGTTAGAAATCATACACAATGTTATGCCTGTTGGAGGGTCTTTGTACACAAACAGTTGAGGTTTGTGTATTTTCATGATTCAGGATCCTCTTTTCTTCAGTCTGGTCTTGCTTTCTGTTGTAGTGAGGATACTGCTTAGAAACAACCTTGGCTCTTCTGTGGTTTCCTAGTCTTGTGTATCTCATGACTCTTCTGACCAGCCTTCACGTTGCATAAATTCATCAATTTTTGCTAAGGACTAATGATGCCCACATTGTGCCAAGATACAATTATACGGAGAATCTATAAGGCAAATCATAATAGGACATAAATATTTTTAACCTTTATACCACTTCTTTTGCTAAAACCAAAGATATTTTTATTAACTGTAAGATTGATTTAAGCTTTCTGTATTTATATTTTAAACGAGAAATTTGTGCCCCCAAATATGCACCTGTATCCTGTGTACTTTTCTGGGTTTTGCCCTAGTAGTTTCTGAGCCTTGGGAACATTAATAAATTTTACCTACACAGCAGCTTTATGATCTAAGGAATCATTAATATCCTTTTCTATTCTGGGCAACCAAGTATTTGGATATTGAATAACCTACTCAAGGTTAAAAATGAAATCTGGGAAGGTCAAGAAATTTAAAATTGTATGTATTAATCTCAGGGCAGTTTCTTATTCTTGAAGGTTATATATTGCACATTCACCATAAAAATACTTGAAGTTACCGCTTTTATATTGCTGCTTTGGTTTTTTTTTTGGAAAAGACATGACTTCTGACAACACTGTATGTAGAAGGCAAATTGGAGAGTACTAGTTAGACTTCATTTTTTTCTGATGAATGCAGTGTGCTTTGGAATGGAGCTTCAGTTTGCAACTGAGAATATTTCTGAGAATGTTTTTGAATGTGCATGTTTACTTTTTCTCAGAAATGTAGTAATCCAACTGAATTCCTTCCCTGTAAAGTGCAGCCTTCACCTGCCACCTGGGATATCAGAAACATGGATTGCTCTGGTGAGCAAAACCCATGTGTTGCTTTTTTTTTTTCTAAATGACAAGTCTTTATCCTTATTTGCGCACTTTTAGATAAACAACCTAGGTCAATAAAACAATATGTTGCTTTTGTCACAGAAGATGTCCATTCAATGCAAATCCAAGCCTCTGTGAGACCTCTAAGCAAACTGACATTTTTTTAACATCTTCAGGGATGGTGTCTCCACCACTTCCCTGGGCAGCCTCTTCTAATACTTCACCACTCTTTCAGTAAAGTAATTTTTAATAATATGCAATCTAAGTCCCAGCAGTTGGGGCTCTTGCTCACCTCTCCCCCTCCACTTCCTCTCTCTCTTGTTTCTCTAGAACCGAAGTGGGGAAGGGATGCTAGGGAGCAGGAAACCAAAATTTAGGAAAGTGGTATTTTTCCTACATGAAAGGAAATACAAGAATGTGGGGGAAAACTGTATCCATTTCAGTTCTAATGTACACGAAGATACATTTGCAAAGGACAAGTAAGCAAAATAAACGTCAAAGCTCCCTGTTGTTTTTCTTTTGGCAGTTTGTCATGGATATCATGGTAGAAGTGTTAGAAGGGATTTGAAGCATGATGAAATCTTGGTTTTACCTTTACAAAATATGTCATACATTTAAATGCAAATGAAAAAAATCTGCAGTGTGACAAAAGGAGAGAATTGTGTTAGTGCTTTTTGTTTCAAAGAGGTGTTTGATGGTTTATCATATTTACTGCACTGTATTGTTTCATCTAATACCATACCTACTTAAAAAGGTATAAAGTCCTTTCAAATTTCTTTACAATGCTTGTGGTCAGCCTTGCATGAAAAGGCCATTTGTTCTTCTCATATTAAAGCCTGAGCTTTCATGTAGTTCTGAGAATTTCCTATTACCGTAAATTAATTTCACTTCATTAAGTGGCTGGGTCACAGGCAAAGGAATAATAGAAGGTAGAGACACACGATATTACTAGTTTGAATAATCGTAAATTGGCACCCACCCACTTTCTCTCTAATATTGGGAAGAAGCTGCTGGCTCTCAAAACCATTTCATTAATAAAAAAAAAAAAGCCTATGAATGTGAACTTAGAAGTTAGGCAAGATAAAATTATCTACATGAACAGTATTTTACAGTGTGGAACAATGGATTCTAGTGCCTGTAGGAGCCAGTGACATGATAGTAAAGATGCAGTTTTCTATGTTGCTCTACTGTTATTTCAGGTCAGTTATGTTTATTCAAAGTCACCTACTCAGTAGTGGTACATTCTGCATATAAGGCTTAGTTGTGAAGAGATGACTTCAGAGCATGGAGAGTTTATTATTTAGATATTAATTTGTCCTTGCATGAAATTATTATCTCTTCTGCCAAGATATTAATTAAAGCTGTTGCAGTAGTTTTCTCCTAGAGAAAAAATGATAAGGTCTAATTAAAACGTTTAAATGAATACAGGTAACTGGTGTTTATTTCAGTCTTTTTTCTAGGCCTGGCCCAGTGCTTATTGAAAACAACCAAAGATAGTCTTACCAATTTTGTTAGATTTCTGACCAAAGCAAAGAGTCACTTATTCAGGATCTACCTCCTCTTATACTGAATACAAAGAATAAAACAGCAAAAAAAGGCCCTGAAAAGCATGCACAATGTAGGTGTTTCAGATAGGGCTGTAAAACTGCCTTTTGAGGTGAAAACTGAGAACTTCAGATCTAGGATATTGCATCTGATGGGAACTACAAGGGGATCAGCCAGGTGCCCAGAGCTCTTTGAACTGTGGTAGGTTGCCCTCTGTTACTTTCTCTGAAACCTTACCTAGGGAATAACACTGACATGGAGGAGCATTCCCACTGCTCTCCTCTTGGCCATCCCCACTGCCAACTCACTCCTTAAACAAGGGTTTCTGTGGTGGTGTTGCTGGAAGCGTTTTGGGATGGCAGTACGTCAGTTCTGTCAGAGGGTGTAGGTTGGGGAAAAGCTGGCAGGGATTGCCTGGCTCTGAAAATACCGTGTGGTGTCAGCTGTGTGTCTTTCATGCGTCCAGATGGAAGGAAAGGTGATGCTTTGCTCCGAGTTTCTCCTTGTACCCATGCTTGTCACTAGATTACTCAATGAGAAAGGCTTGTAAAGATTGATCAGTAATTCTTTCTATCTCATCCATACCATTTATAATATATATAATGCAATTAGGGATGGCATGATTACTAAGATAAAAGATAATTCTGCAAACATTTGCGTAAGTAAATTCAAAAGCGGGATCTGTGTGAGACCAATCAGTCATACATTTTAAATCCTATTAAATTAAAAAATATGGTACTGGAAATTTACATCCATTTTTGAGTTGCTGTGACTTTACTTAAAAAATTGAAGGCACTTTGATTTTTGCATCAGATAGATGTTTCTAACATCTTTTTTTTTCAAGGCTCCTCATTTTCTGTGGTAGTAGTTCAAATAGTGATAAGAACAAGATATCTCAGTTTATTTCAGTTATTACCACAATTATTCATCCAAGACAGGTTTTGAGCCTTCTCTAGGGATTGGATGAGGTAGCAAAGCTTAGGATTGTATATACTGGTTTCCAAAGCTGCACAGGCACATAACTCAAGAGCAGGACTTGAGAAGTAATCAGTATATTGAACAATTAATCATTGGTTATTAAATGAAAGGTAAAGTTCAAGTTTAGTATATTGATTATGCTTGGTAGTCACAGAGAAGGATTCTGGCCCCTGTGAAGGGTAGGAAAGATGTATGGTATCCTAGTTGTTGTTAAATTACATGAATAAAACTGTTTAAAATCTATCCTGGGGTTATGCTTTTCTGGTTGCTCTTAAACCCTCATGGGTAGTAGTAATGGTATTTCAAATGAGAACAGTATAAGAATGCAGATAGGTTTTTTTAATTGTTATTTTGGTTATTTTGGAGCAAGTATAATTTTTCTCATTAATTGATAGCACTTAGCTTGGACAGTGGCTGTACTTTGTGGTAGAGGGTATTTGGAGGGATGTGTACGCACATATGCAAGTAAGACTATATATCTGTGGTTAAACTGAATGAGAACTGAGAATTGCAGTGGCTATTTATTGTTCTTTACTGAGGTTAAGAAAACGTTTCCTTCCCATTTTATAACTAGATAGCCAAGTGAGATAGAAATTATTTTTGCTTGACTTTTGAAAGGTGAACACTTGTTCTGTATGTTTGTTTCTCACAGCACAATTTCAGGTGGTGCAAGGTCACATCCCTGAAGAACATGGAGAGTGAGAGCTGGTGAATCCTATCATTGGCTCCATCCCAAATGTAGAGGCAGAGCTCTCTAGCCTGGAAGTAATAGAGTAATCAAGTAATAGAAGAAAAGGTGTTGGGAGTAATGAGAACTAAGCAAAAAAAAAAAAAGTTTGGGTTGGAAATGAAAGTCTTTTGAATATAACTTATTAAGCCTATGGCACCTTATTTATCAAACACTCAGAAAACAAGAGATATGTAGCTCAAAATACCAGGTTCTGTCTTTTGGTTTAAAAAGAGTAGAAAAATTAATAGTGTAGGAATTTCTTGAAACCTTCAATCTGCTGGGGAGACAATAGGAAAAACATGGTATAAAGTGAGAGGGATAGTTTTATGTATGTAGAGTTTTATCTACAGATGGAGGCAGGCTGCTCCATCTGTCTCTGGGTTTGGAATGGAGGAAGTATCTGGCAAAGATTTCAGAATAAAGACTGATTGGGTACTTGTAATGAATTTGGGAAATAAATTTTTCCCTGAAATAGGTGTAGGTAATAGCATGGTGTAGGTAAAGGAGAGCAAAATAAGAGCATAGGTGTGCTACAGTCTTCTGGTTTGACTGGTATTTTTTTTCTGTTTCAGCTGTGTGACACAGATAGGTGAGTAATGTCTTGTGCTTCTTGAAAGGAGCCGGAAGAAGTCACCTGGCAGAGAGACAGCCAAGACATAGATTTTAGAGAGAATTGCTGAATAGACTTAATGAAAAGAAATGGGACAATCGGAGGTTAGGGAAGGTGATGTTTCAGCATGGGATGTGGGCTGCTGTAAGAAATGCTTTGCACAGAGCTCGGCCGTGTGGTATCTCTTCGTATGCAGCTATCTGAAGCAATGAAATATGCTTTCAGAGACAAGGCAGTAGTGAAGCTGGTAGTGGGAAGTGACTTCTTGCCACTTGCCCAAGAAGCGTTGCCCCAGCTGGGAAAGGCATCTTCCTCCCAGAAGCAGACAAATGGAAAAAATGCATATATTCAAACTGTTTCAAAAGGACAGCCCTCCTCTCTTTTCTTGTTCTTAAAGCCACAGAAGGGAGTGAATACATGACATATAGACAGAAGAAAAACAGTGTTATCTGATGATATATATTGACTTCAGGTAAGTGTCTAATTTTACCAATAAATTTTGCTTAGATATAGACAAACTTAAAAATCAATGGCCAAAATACAGGCAAACCGACTCTGATGTTCTGAGTGGTGCAGGTGCATGAACAGTTGCAGCTATTCTGTGTCTGCCTGTATCAGTCTTAAATTTGCATTTTAGGCATGTATATGTGTATCCATCTAAAAGTACTTATATGATATGGAATTAGTTGTTCTTGGACATCAAACTTGAGAAAAGTTGCTTACATTTTTCTGGGAATTCTATGATAAATCCAGGACTAAATTTTTCTGAGTCTCTTCTCAGTGTTGTGAGACGCAGCTTTGCTTAAAATAACCCTTATGCTTGGAGCTGGATGTTTTGAATGTTGCTACTGGCCTTGTTTTCGTCCCTTTGTTTTTTTGTTGGTTTATGTAAACATTCCAAGCCGTCCATGTGGGTAAATATATGTATATGGGAACATAGCCACACAAACGTGCACATACATATGTATATGCTATAGGGATCTGAGTTGTAGCTAGAGAATTTTGGCTATGAGATTCAGATTCATTCAGTAAAAATACTTCTGACACCTCCTGGTGTTCAATTGCAAACAACCAAGGGCTTTAGAGTGGCTATAGGCCTGATGCAGCAACAATTTGAAAGTGCAGGCTCACAGGGATATTCTTGTAAGTTAACATTTTGTTTTCAGTTTGAGTGTTGTAATGGAAAAGTCATGAAGAGCACAGATTGATGTGCATAGTCAAAGTACACCTCTTGACAGTACTCTTCAAGCAGAGATACCAAATGGGGCAATGGGAAGAATCCATTTTCCATAGTGAGAGAATATCTGCGAGTACACATTGTCTTTTCCCACTTCTGGAGCAGAAAGCAGCAGGTTTAGCACATCGTTTGCTGTAACGAACCTTTCTGATACCACTGAAGGTAAGAAAGGACCCAGACTTTTAAAGCAAGGATTGCTGTTGAAGGTCTCGAACAGGGACAAACAGCTTTAGCTCCTTGTTCTGTCATGTGCCGTGTGTCATGTTTATCAGGTACTTGATCTCTCTTAACTTCCAGCTGCAAAGAACCAGAAAAAGAATAATAGTACTACATTATTAACTATTAATATCCTTTTCTTCTCTATTCTACTGAAAACTCTTTATATCGTCTTGGCGCTTACCAGTTTGGGACTGGTACCATCCTGAAGTAAATACCACACATAGTAGTTGGCGTGTGGGTTTTTCCCCTCCCCAGAACTTAGGTGGAGCCTATGATTTCTTTTCTTATGTTGGGTTTGGTTTTGCTTGTAATAGATAGGGGTTTTTTGCAAGGATCTGTTAATGAGTTACTTTGTTAAATCATATGGAATAACTGGTTCTTTATATAATCTTTTAATTCAATCAGTTTTGGAGGATTTAAGCAGTATTTGAGAGACAGAAGAGTCTTGAGGATAAAATCCTGTCCCTCTTGGCTTGAATTGAGCTAACGTTCATCTCATATTACATTATTAATTCTTGAATTATATTGTTTCCATGGAATACTGCCATATTTTATCCAAGTTCTTCAGAGCTGAAATAATCAGTCTTCTTTTCTCAGCCTTAAATTCAGAAAATAGCAACTCAGCTAGATAAATAGACTTTGAAAAAGTAGTTCCTTTTCTTGGACAGTCAAGTTTTAGTAAATAATGAAGATTATAGTAGACAGTCCTCATCACAGTGGTAAAAGATTACTGCTTTTGTACTTACTGCTTTAAAAAATTCGAACACCTTAATCTTTTAAAAACAATTTGTATTTGGAAAAGCAAATTACTTTGAAGCTGAGAAGGTGCTTACCAAGTTCCAAGGATGAATGAGATATTAAATGAATGAGATATTAAATCTTGAATGCCCAAGTTCCTAATAGAAACAGGGATTCAATATTAACTTTTGCAGCTCTACTGTAGCCTACAGTGTATAAAGTGCATATTTTCCTGTCTGTCTTAAAACCCAGGAGGCTGCTGCTAGGCTGCCGTGCTGTCTCAGGGGTACAAGATGAAAAATGGATTCCTGGTTTACTTGTTCCTGTTGCCTGACAACAGAGACCACCATTATACATAAATATATATTCCATAATCATGTTCATAACCTGTTCATTCACTCTCTTGACATTGGACTGTGTATTTCGGCCTGCCATTATCATTGTGAGATGAATTCAGAATCTTACCATAATACTTAGAAATCTTTGTATTCTTGGGCAGAATATGTCGGTGATCTTATTTGTATCCATGTGTCTTTGTGTTAGTGCGACTGTGAGAGTTTAGAAATTTGGATGCTTTATTTTTTATCCTCCTGAGGTTCTTAAAAGAGTACTTGAAATACACTGTTTTATGGTTCTGCTACTAAGCTATCTGTACCTAAACTCAACCTGATAGTGACTACAGGACTCTCTGCTGGTATTAATACTTTCTTACTCCATTGACATTTCAGCTGATAATCTTAGGGGCTAATTTCTCATGGGTGCACAGATTGCTAGATCTCAGACAGTAAACCCGTAATAAGCCTCTGCTGTTTTTCAAACTGATGAATTTTCAAATAATAACATTTTTTTTGTTATCTGAGTGCATTACCTTATTTTTTCATAGTTGTGAATTTCACCCTAATTATGTTATCTGACTTCAGAAGTCATCATCTTTTGAAATGCTCTCTAAACACCTCTCTATTTATTATACTTCCTAGTTTCCTATTGTAGTTAATTCCTTTAACAGATTTGTTAGAATTGTTACTGATAATATTAAATAACCAACTAAAGCTCTCAGGTTCAAAATGTGTAACTGCTGAAAGTTTTATCTGAAAGAATCACCTAAGAAAGGTTCATTTTAATGAGACTACTTTTCAGTGGTTACATTTACTGCCTTTTTTTTTTCACTACAAGTCTTTTTTCTGTCTTTTCGTCTTTGTTAGCTGTATCATGTTTTAATTTGCATTGTGCGTCTGACCAACCTATCTATAAATGCTACTTTATCCAGCAGTAACTTTACAATGACACCTTACCTAAGTGGAAAAAAAAGATTCATTTTCTCTTTCTTTCTTATTTCTTTTCTGCCTCAAGGCTGTATGTCTTGTCCTTGCTTGCTGACCTGTTCTTCTGTGCTCTCTGATAACAGGCCAGTCAATTTCTCCCTCATGCAATTCAACTGTTCCTGGGATTGTGTGAATCTCCAATCTTCTCGATTTTATTTTTCCTTCATCTGCCTTGTGGTTACTTCCTACCTCCCTTTTCCCCTTTCCTTTATTTATGTTTTTTAATCTTCTATATGTTGCCCTGGTCACTTCTGGGCCTACACACCTTGGATTTTATCTTCCTCTGTGCTTACAGGGTTAATTTGGTCTCATTTTTCCTTGTCCATTTTATCTATGTAGAATTTCTGTTTCTCAGTGTAGCTGTCTTGCCCTGTTACTATCCATTTCTCTTGCAGTATTTGATCACCCCTCAGTCTTGTCTTTGTGGTCATATGCTCTAAGGCCTTCTGTTTGCAATTGTTAACTACTCTTATTATGCCAAATTAATATTTTCTCCCCTTTCCTGTGTTTTCTCTTAAAAATATTTCCCCCATGTCTCCAGATGCATTTCCAATCCTTAGTTGTTCTTGCCCATGATTTGAATCTGATGACCACGTTGTGTTCTCTGTTTGGCTAGTGCGAGATGCCCACTAAAACTATTGCTCCCCCTCCAGCACTGTACAAGGGAGAGAAAATATAACAAATGTCTTGTGGGTTGAGATAAGGACAGGGAGAGGTCACTCACCAAATACCTTCACAGACTTGATGTGAGGAAATTTATTATCAATCAAATTCAGATTGTTGTTACAATCTTTTCAATCTCCTATTAAAAAGAGATAAAACCCTGATATAAAAATAGGGTCCATTCCTGTGTCATCTGTTTGTCCTTCTCTCTTTATCAATACATTTAACTCTACCAAACTGTCCTTTTTCACATCTTCTCCTTATTGACTTTTCAAGACACTGTCTTTAAAAAAGTTTCTCTGCGTTAAATCATTTATTTAAAAAACATTGTGATTAAACTGCTCACCAGCCATAGCCAGAGATACCTGCAATATGCCCTGAAATGCATGGTCTTTCTCTTACTCAAATATTTATTGTGACTGATTAGATACTGCAGACTAGGAACTTTGAGCACACCACAGACTTTATTCATAAAGCTATCATTATGTAATAGACTTCTTATCTTGGTTCTTGTTTCCATTTCCCATAGATTTTCCATCCAGGAGGATGAATTTCATGCCAAATTCCCTGTGCAGCACTCTTTGTTGTATAGGTTCAGGACATGTTGCTTTCACTTTATTTTCAGGAAAATAAATTAACATTTGCTGGATGCTTTCATACGTTATTCTGAAATCTGAATCCCCTTTCATGGAATGTTCATCAAACCAATTTTTGTTTTCTAGTCATAGTTTGTCACAATTGTTAAATTAAAAACTGTGTTCATTCCATAATATTTGGGGACTGTTGGTTTTATTTGCTCTCAACTGGTCATAAGAGGTTTAAAACATAGACTTCTGGTTCTCTATAAAAGATCATCCTCAATAATTGATATACTGCATAGTGTATTTTATTTTTTGTCAGTGAAGTGTATACTGCTTTAATTCAATGCAATGGAAGATTTCCTTGTGAATCTTTTCATACCTGCATAGATGAAATAGTAGAAATCAGTGCTAAGGGTAGTATATCATAAGTCAAACGAACTCAGATTTTAAAATGAAAAACATATTGATTTCACATTTTTCTTCCTCTGGATTTGTATGGAAGCTCACATACATGGAAATTCTAACAGAAATCTCTGTTTTGACTAAATTCTCCCTCAGAAACAACGGGAAGAAGATTGCAGTAGTTAAAATGCTAAAACTGATTCAGTTTCAAGAACAGAACTAAGGCATAATCTATAATGAATGCTGGTCTCCCTGCGTTCAGAAAACAGGCTGTTGTTCCAGACAGTGGAGGAAGGTTCATTCTCAAAAACCGATTTGTGTATAACTGTGCAAATGCTATGTGAGCTTGTGTTAGTTAGATGAAGTGGAAATTGTTTCAAAGGATAAAATAACTTTGCTCTGAATTACTGTATGCGAGCATTTACGAAAAGTAAGTATGTTTTTCAGATAAATCTCCTCATGCCCCATTACTATAATATGTATTTTAATATCATTTTTGCTGCCAAAGATTTACTGGCTGATAGAGATGGTAAGTGATGAGAGAACTATGAAGACTCTGGTGAATCTTAGCAATATTTGAGAATGTGTGTGCGCAGATCCTTGTTGGGTTTTGACCCAAGTAGTGAAGGGACTGGAGATCAAGTCTTATGAGGAGCAGTTGAGGGAACCGGGGTTGTTTAGCCTGGAGAAAAGGAGTCTGAGGGGAGACCTTATCGCTGTCTACAACTCAAAGGAGACTGTAGCAAGGTGGGTGTCTGTCTCTTCTCCCAAGTGATAGGTGATAGAATAAGAGGGAATGACCTCAAGTTGTGCCAGGGGACGTTCAGATTAGGCCTTAGGAAAAATTTCTTTGCTGGAAGGATTATTGGGCACTGGAACAGCTGGACATGGAGGTGGTCGAGTCTCCATCATTAAAGGCATTTAAAAGATTGTGATGGTTTGAGTCAAGACTCTCCCAACACCCTCATAGTGTCTGCAGCCCCCCCTTCCTTCCAACCCTCACCCCCCTGTACAAGCCCAAGGGAGATAAGGAGAAGAAAAGAAAAAGAGACTAAATAATGCTGTAGTGATTATATACTCATCTATAATAACACTAATATGCAACTAAAATATCACATATACAATAATCAGAGTATAAGAGACCCCCCAGAACATCCCCTGCCCCGTAGGGAAGCAATCAGAGATCCCCAAAAAGAAAGAAACCCACGAAGGAAAATTAAGAATCCAGAAAACAGATCAATATAAGCTAACAAGAGAAAATAAATCATTACACTCCTCAGATAGCAAAATCACCACTGGCATTCCATGCCTCTCTCGAAGTCCAACAACGCTTCACTGAGCTTGACTCCTCCAGACCTTCCCCACACACACCCCGGAGAGAAGAAGAGAAGGAAGATGGAGAGGGAGCCGGAAAAGGAAGTGTCTGACCCCCACAATACGCCCTGATTTACGTAGAAAAATCGCATGGAATACTGGGAGATGTAGTTCTTCCTCAGCCACAACCTGGGTATTCTGAAGGGGCCAAAATCAAACCATTACAAAGATGAGTAGATTACGTGTTTAGGGATATGATTTAGAAGTGGACAGGTATGGTCGGACCTGATGATCTCAAAGGCCTTTTCCAACCTAGCAATTCTATGATTCTATGATTTGAATGCTTACTTGGAAGAAAAATCTGTGAACAAAGAGTAAAGTTATCTCTACCTGCCTGGTACTGATGCGTGATGTGTATGTACACTGTGTTTAGTAGCTGCTTACTTTTGCTTAGCCTGTAAGGCTTTGCATGAAGTCATTAAGACTGTGGACATCCAAAGGGAGCATCAACTTGTCCAGTATCACCATTACTGCTCCCTAAAAGTTTCTTTGCTCCTACAGCACCTTCAAAGAGTTATCACTTGATTCATAGAAAAGCCAAGTATCCTCATACAGTACAAAGAAAAGCAAATTTTCTTTCCTCTTGGTGGAGCTGATCAGGAAGAGTCTTCTGGTTTGTGGTGGTTAAGGTGATCTGTAATGTGTTCTTTAGCATTCACACAGCCTATGGCACTGTTTAAGCATGTAAAATACACTGTGACTGACAAGAAGGTCCACAGAACTGTAAGGATTTTGCTTTATTTATGTATTTATTTGCAATGTAAAGTAAGATTCTTGTAGGCAGAAAAGGGGTGGTTTGAAAGTGATTATGTTGGAGACTGAGGCAAGACTAGTGTCATCTTCTTTCCTTTAAAACCAGACAGGACTTTTAAAGGAATTTAAGAAAAGAGATTTCATGTATGTGAACAGATGAAAAGATGGATAACGGACAGGATGATCTTTGATATGGATATCTCTTTCCAAATTCATAGTGTTTAAGGATCTGTAACCTATGTAAAATACCAGCCTTGCAGTGTGATTGTCAACTGTGTGCCAGAGGCAAGGAATTAGTATTAAAACTGTAAGTTCACAAAAATCAAAGTGGTCTCTTGACCCTATAGCTGGTTCTTTCAGTTTAGAATTTATACTGTGATACGTGATTTCTGGGAGCTTCAGCTATCATGCTGTCGAGGCAAAGGATACTTCTTCTAAAAGAGGAGGTTGTGGATGTGTAAGGTATGTTTTCAGTGTTTAGTGTTGTATGCATGTTAGAAAGCCACGAAGTTTGGATCTTTCTTCAATTATACACTTACCATCTGCTGTTTATACTTACTAAAAGATCAAACTCTGGAAAATTCTGTCTGAATTATATGGAGTTATGCTGAACTTCCAGTGCAAGCTGAATTTGGAGCATAAGGTGTTGTTTCTGAGTAGAGCTAAGAGGGCAGTTTGTGACACTGGTGGTACATACTGCAGTGAGTTATTCCCAGGCTGTGGAACAGCTCCTTATCGTGAGAATAGAGATCAATCATCCATTCTGAAAATAGGTTTATTTACAAAGAATATATGCCCAACAAGCCATTTTCAACCTTCATATCTAAGTCAGTCCCATGTCAACATGCCGAACAAACAGAAAACTTAAGCTGCTGAATCGTTTCAGGTGATTTCTTCTCTTAATTGGAGACAGGAGGAGAACCAAA
Source organism: Piaya cayana (assembly GCA_013389865.1). Lineage (NCBI taxonomy): Eukaryota > Metazoa > Chordata > Aves > Cuculiformes > Coccyzidae > Piaya > Piaya cayana. The sequence goes on along the minus strand of WAAB01002965.1, from coordinate 72,162 downwards.
GGAAACCAACCAAAAAGCTGCAATCTCCAAATGCTGGCCAGTTCTGATGAATTTTAACCTGTTCTCTATAGTCTGGCTCTTGCAGGAGTACATTTTGTAACAAGGCACTACAAAATTATCTCTAAAAAGGTGAGGCTTTTTAATGGAGCATAGATGTAGAGAGCTCTTATCTTTGAAAATAATTCCAGTGTCTAAGTGAGTAAAATCTAGTTATAGTTTTCCAAAATGTCACTGGATCTTCAAAGTCAACTAAGAATGTGGCTTTCATAAAATTCTAAGTAGAAGTTTTCTGAAAGACTGTGTTCTTTAGTTAACATTAGATTTTTGTCTTTACAGAAATGTTGCCTTCTGACAGCTGTGCAATTAACCAGTGTCACCATGGTGCCATGTAGTTAAATGGTCAACAGTTACCACGTTTATAAATAGCATGTGACATTTGAGCTTTGAAAAGTAAATTCTTACTGAATGTTTTTGGAAGAGTTCCATATGCAGTGCTTTGTTTTTATGCATCAGTCAGTGAGAATACATTAAATGAAATAGCCACAGAGATTGAATATAATAAGCATCACCTATAAAATGGAAATAAGATTAAAGACAAATCCCAAGGCATTACGTTGAAATGATTAAGGCTAAAACGACAGACAATGTCACGTACATTGCAGTAGTTACTCCATAACGCTACATCCGTGTATCCAGGAGGTGATGTAGTGCATAGTACCTCTTCTCCCACTCTTCCACATAATTTTCTTCATCTTCAAAGTTCCTCATGATTAACATTAAACTTCCATGTAGGTTTTCTTCAGTGAGGTTTTTTTCCCGATCAGCTCTGATCCACGTAACAAAGAACTAGTGTAGTACCAACTTTAAAATATATTACTAGTGTATTTCATTTTGGGTTATTATCAAATCCTGTTGTGCCCAATGTCATGTATCTCTACAGCATTCATCAGCTGTAGAGGCATGTGCTAAAAGCTGGTGAAAATTTGGGTGGTATTTACTCCTATTTGAAGTGTCTTATTAATAACTGAAAATGGAACTCAGCTGTTGATGGTAGTTGGAGTTTTGCTCTGTGATACTTTTTCTTGGTTTNTTTTTTTTTCTATCTTTTTCTTCTCCTCTCTCCTTTATTAGGTTCAATTACTCAGCTTGAGGAAGAATTGATACAGGGGTCAAGAAAGGGCCATCTTATACTTTTTGGGCCATGATCATAGATGAAATACTACAGAGTTTGTGGGGGACAAGAACACTGAACACCTATCTCAGACTAATGACCAGACTTCTGAGTGAGGATGTGGAGAGTTCTATGTGACTGCTCGGGACCTACATTTTGTGGGAGATTCAAGCTGAATATGGCAGGTTTATTCAGTGATACCACTGGAGAAACCAGGAATGGTTAGAATACCATAAATACCATCCAAATTCTTGATAACCTTTCAGTAATTATTTGTGCTTAATCAGTACCACTGAGGAAAGAATAGCTTTTCTTAGCAAGGTCCTGCAGAATTATGACAAGGAAATATTCTACAGAAGAGTGAGGAGAGGAAATGACCTCAACTTGTGGCAGGAGAGGTTTAGACTGGATATTAGGAAAAAAATCTTTACTGAACGACTGACCAAGCACTGGAACAGGCTCCCCCAGGAAATGGTGGAATCTCACTCCCTAAAGTTGTTCAAAAAGCTTGTAGATGTGGCACCCTGGGACATGGTTTAGTAGGCACAGCGGTGTGGGGCTGATGGCTGGACTTGACAATCTTACAAGTCCTTTCTGATTCTATGAATTATTAGGTTTCCTGTTTTAGTGGAACAGTGCACAACTAAAAAAAAAAAGTCTCCACCGAGTGAGATTTTTAGGTAATAATTTATAGATCATAGACCAAGAATGATGTGATACACATACAGAATTATCAAGAAATGTAGATGTTAAAAGCACATTATGCTTATGTTCATTAAGGACTTATATGAAGCTAATGTGACAACTTCTCTTGCAAGTGTTGGAAAATCAACTGTATCATTGATACAATCACTGAAAGGTATGGATTCAGTGAGACTGCTAAGGGTTTTTTTAAAAGTATGTACAAGCACTTTTCTACAAGATGCTCAGGAACAGGAAGAGTACAGAATTTCTGACAAGAACTTTTTTAGTAAAAGTAAGTTCTTCATGGAGAATGTTCAGTGAGAAAGGTCAGTGAATTTTCTGATTTGAAAAAAGCATGTCATGGCACCTCTTTAAATTCCCATTTTACCATTAAGAGAAGGAAGAATTTCTTCTTTCACTTTAAAACGACATTTCGGAATTCTAATTAACCTGTATTAAATGAAAAAAAAGTGGACTTACAGTCCTGATTCAGATTACTGCAACTGAGTTCTTTGTCTTCAACATTCTTAGTCCAAATATCTTAGTTCTGTGACTTTTCATCGAAAGCTGGGATGTTGTACTGTGGCCTGGAATTTATTTATTTTTTTAATCCCTGTACTAATGGTACCTTATATAGTACCCATAAAGCTTTATAAATAATATCAGTTTGGAGTATTCATTAGTACCCTATCAGTATTATAAGGAGATCAAACTGACCTTTTGAAACTTACTTTATAAATAATTTATTAAGCTTTGTTAGGCACGTTTTAAATCTATTAAACATTATAGGTTTATGCTTTTATGAAAATACTGAGCCAAGACATAATTATTTAAAAGGCAATGGAAAGGAAGGTTCTAATGTATTGCAAGAATCTCAGTAACTGCTACAGATAAATAATAAACATAGTTAAATATAGGTGTAATCTCCCCAGGGGAGTGGTTGATTCCTCTGCAGTGGACACTTTCAAGGCTCTACTTGACAGGGTTCCAGGCCATCTCATTTAAACTATATGGACCAGATGATCCCTGAGGTCCCTTCCAACCTGGCATTCTATGATAAATGGTTTTTCTGTGAAGTTCTATTACCTGTGCACGTCAGCCCTGGATGTGAACTAGAATATTTTAATTGAAGGAGTTTCTAAATGTAAATTGGGTATCTAGGGGATATAGACTGAATCCAGCTTCTGTTTCAGAATTGACTTATTCGTACCTTCTATCTTATTTGTATCCAACATATACACAAAGCTTCTCAAATAATTGGGTGCACTTTGATACCATTCAGTTAATTACTGTGAGGTGCATTGTATTTGACACACTCTTCTTTGGAATCTAGACTGGTTCTCTGATTCCTTTAGTGATTTCCTGGACATTTAAATCAAAAACAAAGACATTTAGAATTAAAAAATAGAAGTCCAACTCCTGTAATGAGAGTCAGCAGCTGGAGCTAGATTTGGTGTGGGCTTACAACTTGCTATGAAGAAAGCAGTTTTTTCCTTTACTATTCCACTAAAACAGATTTGAAATGGTTCTGAAGAATTTTACTTATTTTTTATGGAGAGAAGAAAAGGCAGTAGTTAAATAACTTCTCCAAAGATGTGAAGGGAAAAAAAAAATAGCTTCTTTTGGAAGCAGGTCACTTGTTAGAACCTTGCTTGGGACAATAGGAGCTGGAAACAGTTTTCTTTTGAAACTTGTCCAGTGATAAATGCAGTGAATTGTAAGGGCTGAGGGTGAACCTTTATTCAGGGTTTGCAAAAAGCTGAGGTTTAGGCATGATTACTTCCTCAAGCCCTCCTTTACTTCTGCCTTCATTACAAATAAAAAACCCCCAAACAACAAACAAACAAAAAAAACCAACCAAACAAAAACAAAACAGGGAAAAAGAGAAAAAAAAAAAAGGAAAAAAAGGAGCTTTTCCTGTCACTGTAATTATGCGAGCGCTTTAGAAATATGAAGGGAAAGGTGACAAATCACCTCAGAAGAACCAAAGATTTGTGGTATTTGCCCATGATAAAGGCATATAATTTTTTTTCCCATTATTTCTTAGTCATAAATTTGACCTTGATATTTCCTAACCTCATGCTCTGCTGTCCTCTCTCTAAAAGGAACTTGGGTCTCCTGAAGGCTCTTTCTTGATGCTCATGAGTAGCTCTCCAGCTCTCTGCCGTAGGCATACTGGGGCTGGCCCTGACCATTGGTCTGGTGGGCAGGGGTCTGCAGTGGGATCACAAACTGGATGACAGCTGCAAAGGGAGAAGCTTTTTAATGGAGCAGGCTCCTGGGGCTCCTGAAGTACCTGCCTTTACCTCCATGGGGCACTCACCACATGGCAGATGTATCTGCTCTCTGCTGCCAGCTCTCATTAATCATCGGCTGGTGACAACTTCGGTTTCATTTTCTTTTGTTATTTCTTAGGATAGCCTTCCCAAATTATTTTCTAACAGTTAACTCCCCAGTTTACCCTCTGTTTCTCCCCGCCCTGAAAAGCTGTAGTGCTCTTTATCTTCACCATTAAGGTAAAGGATGCACAAGAAATATGCTTTACTATTTTGATATCCCTCTCCTGGTTTTTTATGCCACAGATTTCAGAGTGGTGACCCTTGTTTTCAAAAATGTAGACAAAACAGGCCATTTTTTATTTGATATCTGCAACACATTTCTGTTTAGGATCCTGGGGTGTTGATTATGGAGCTTCCGGGTGTTCCTATTGCCTGTCCCCTGGGTACAGAGTGAGGAGCTGACAGGTTGTAGCCTGAACACAGAGGCACGTCATCCTAGACTTGTCCACCCATCCTGCTGTCTCTGGAACACAGTCTACCTGCATCTATTTTATATGCTCACCACTCTCTCTCTTCTGTTGGGTCTGGCTGCTCATCACTACATCCCTTTCTACACAGCCTACTTTTTGCTGTTAATACAAAGGTGCTGACCCTGGCACAGCAGCCAGGTATCGTGGAAAAGAACCTTCCCTATTATTAGTCGGCCATTAGATTATTGGGAATGTTTTCAGCTTCAGATTTTTGGAGAAGGTCAGGAAAGGATTGTTTCTTTTTTCTTTTTTTCCTGCAGAATTGCTTTATTTCTGAAAATATTAGTATTTATTGCTTGCTTTCCTAACTTCTTTTAATTCTGCAACTGCCCTTAGACAAAAAAATGAACCAAGTCACTTATTTGTAAAGACAATGTAAATATTTGTTCTCTACCGTATTCCAATAAAATAACCATGTCATAGACTATTGGCAGTAAATTATTTTAAGTTATACACTAAAAAGTAAACAAAGTCATATACATGAAAATAACTTCAATAATTTTTCATGAAGCATCTTATTCCTTTATCATTGTTGATATGAGATTTGAAATCTTAATGCTCATAGTTTGATTTTCAGTGTCTCTCTATTTCATTTCTATTGCAACTGCTTTCTACTGAGAAATTATAAATGGGTTTGTGCACTCCTGCTCCCCTCCCCATCTTCCCAGTCTGGCCTGATTCTGATAATATCATTGAAATGTTGTCATTAATAGTCATCCACTGAGTGAATTGGAATTCTGTTGTTCGGAGTCTATATTTTTAAAATTAGCTGTTGAATTGCAGTTGGGGAGGAAGGAAGGGCATATGGTCTTGAAAACTCCTCTTTTTCCAAATTTGTGGAAGCTATTTGATAGTCTAAGAGAAACTAAAAGAAAGAGGGATGCTCTTTAATTTCCAGTGTGCTATTCATCTCAAAAGCAGATTTTCCGTTTGACAGAAATGTTGTTGGCCATCTCTCCCAAGTGCCAAACAGACCTTATGTATGTTGAAAGTATATAAAGAACTAGAACATTTTGAACAGTATTAATATTTTCTCCACACAAAAAGCCTCTCACTTATTTTAGTGCATGTATCCTGCCCCAAGAGATGGCAGAGCATTTCCTCAGCCACAGTGATCACACAGATTCCAAGCCTGCTTCCTTATATATAGGGAGCATTTATAACGTGGGCTGTAATAGATCATTTGAGATGTTTCATAGACTTCTTTGCTTTTTCTTGAACCACTGGAGGCACAAGCTTAAACAAATGGCAAAGTCTTGAATAGTTTTAATAATTAAAAAGTGGTGACCATAATCTCCAAAGTGCTGATACTTTCTCATCTTTATAGAAAAAGAAACTCCATAAGTTACCAACATATAGCATTTTTTTTCTTACTGTAAGAATTCCGAATAAATTTGCTTATGAGATCACAGATCTCTGGGACCTTGCTCTTCATGCTGCTTACTTCCACGGACTTGTGGAAATATACTTCTAATACACCAATGCTATCAGAAGGTTCAAACCTCTAAGGTATGTCCTTTAACCATTAATTTTAGGAATCTGTAGGACAGAAAGTGTATAAATATGGTGCAAAACTCAAAGCACAGGATTCAAGAAGTTTCTTCCCCTCAGCACATCTGGGGCTAGAATAGTGTTCCATGCTATGTATTGCAGCTCTAAACAAAAGGTATTTATAGATAATTAAACTTGCCTACCTATGCTTATACTTCTAAGTACATTTCAGGTTTTTAGAGCACAGAGCTGTTGACTTCTGTAGGTGGTACTGAATGGTCCAGCACTCTGATGACTAAAGATAAACACTTAACAATGTAAATTTAGGCACCTCATTTTAAAATCTTTGGCCCAGATATGTGATCCCAGAAGAATGAGTTACAGCAATTCATTTCAAATTCCCTGGCTCTTGCATCTCCTCAGGCTCTAGAATTTATTCATACAAATTACTTGCTGTTGCAGATAAATCACAAAATGTAGCCAATGCCATAACTCTGCACCTGAGCATTATTTAGTTGCACTTTGCTATATGTTGGCAGCACTTTGCTTTTCCTCTCTCTGTGAGAGCACCTGGCTGTTTTGGCTTTGTCTGAATATGTCAGAGAGGTGAACAGGGAGAAAATCTACCATTTTTTGCCCTCACTTTCATTTCTGTTAGATTTCCTAAGAACTGCAATTCTTCAGTTAGGCGGTCAGTTAAAAGAAATGCCTGCCAGCTTAAAAGAAATACAAAGTAGACAATTACCATGGGTGACAATTTTTCAATGCATGCTTAGGAGAGGATTATCTTGTCAGAAGTGTCGTCTCCAGTGGTTCTTGTCTGCTTTGACACCAGGGATAGTTAATTTCCCATAGTGCTGTTTATAATAATGATGAGAAATACTGTGCCCTGTCTGTTGATTTTTGTCTTTTTTTTATGCTAACTCTTCTGGGATTTTTATCTCTTTGAAGTAGTGCTTCACCTTGTGGACATGAGAAATAGATTGAGGTATATGTGTTGCCTACTATTTGCTGTTGGATTTGTGTAGGCTGCAAAAATGAGTGAAGTTTTTAAAGCACAATTACTTACACAAGTAATTTGTCCTTTTTTTCTTTAACACAGTAGAATCTAAGAGTAATGTTAAAAATGTTGGTGTTGTCTACTTAGCCTTTTTTTTTTTGTTAGCATTTTACTAGGATTGAGTAGCAGTACTCCCTTTGCCTATATTAAGGATGGATATCTTGTCATTTCACTGTGGCCTTATAAGTCATGGGTGTTTATTCTGAGCCAGTCATCTGTAGTCAGTGTCATGAGAAAAGGTGATTCATCTGATCTGATGCCGAGTATCTGAGAGACGTATTATACAGTTGTGTTCTGGAGAGGAAGATGGTTGGTAATGTTCCTGCCCAGCCCAGTGCCACAGTAGTGGTGTAATTATTTTTGAGGCTACACACAATGAACAAGGTGTGGAAATTATCCAGGTTAAAAAACAGTAACTGGAAGTATTTTGTTCATCTGTGTTTGTGTTTTTTAATCAGGTTAATTTTGTTGATTCATAGGGCCATTTAAAACCCAGTGATAAGACTATCCATTATGGGATATAAGGGACCATATTGACATAGTAGAAGGAAGTCTTGAAGGCAGGGATGTTAAAAAATTTGTGTAATGGACTGCCTCCTGAAACACACATGTGCTGGGACTGTCCTCTTTTATTAGGTGAGATGAATCCACAATAGTTGTTTAACCATGTATTAAGGAGGACATTAGGAGTATCATCACTACAGTATATATGTCTTGATGCTTGGTATTGCTTTATTAAACTATGGAGTATCTCAAAGTCAGCTTATCTGTGTCAAACAAAAGAGGCAGATAAAATCTTCTCTGTATATTTCCAAATCCACCCACTAAGGTCTGCAGTACTAACAGTGCTGATCATGCTAGTGGTCGTTCCCAGTGTTAGTGTCTTAGCAAACTGGGAAGGTTATATGTGTATGGATAAATATGCTGTCCAATGAGATGGTCTTATTCTTTATAATACATAATGATTATTGAAGTCCATACCAGGAAGCCAGAAAGTGTCCATGCAAATAATATCTTTCTCTTGAGTGTTCTGTAAATATGAAGAAAGGATGAGTCATATGAACTTCACTTGAGAGTTGCAGAGTGGTGTTTTTCATTAAATAGATTAGCTGACAGTTAAACAGAGTTGTGATGAGGCAGAGGCTACATATTTCAGGACATAGATGGAAAAGACCCCTAGTGTACTAACATGCATTATATATATTGTGTGGAAGGTAAACCTCATGGACTGCTTGTTCTGTATGTGGTTGTTAGTCACAGGATCCTTTATTCATGTTGATGTATCACCTTGCTCTGACATGGTTTTGTGGTATATCTAGGGAATACCTTGATGGTACAGGGTACATTGGTTTAGATTCTGAAGTCACAGGAACATAAGCACCATGAATAAGGTGCTGTTCCACGAAGCATCAGTGGAAGAGATTAAAAAAACTATACTGAAACAATGCCAATAGCAATGAAAGCAATCAAAATGGTTTTTATAGTACCTTTTTATGTAAGTTCTTTCTGGAGTATGTTTGACATATTTTATTTATTTTTATATTTCTTTTTATTTTTGTAGGCTGTGGAAACCAACCTTGCATCAAAGGATAGTCACTGGGTCTATGTAAATGAGGTAAGAAAGTAAAAAAAAAAAAGACAACATAGCTTGATACATTCACTCATCACTGTCTTTCATTTCATGTATTTTGACACATCAAAAGGCTTTTTCGCCCTTTGAATGGTGCAGGATGTAAACTCTATATTGTTGTTGCTTCTCTGTCTCAATTGAGTTGGCATAGGTTGGATACTGAAGGACAAAATAAAGCTTCTAATATACCTCATAGCAGCTGGGAGACTTTATTTTTACCTTCATGCTGACCCTACTTCATTAGCTGTTTAGGAAGCAGAAAATATTTCAGAAGAAGCCTCAAATACATGTGTCTGTCTCTATGAAACCTGCAGTCAGATTCCAGGACAGGAAGGGACACTGAGGCTAAGGTAAGAGGCTTAGCTTGTTCAAATATGCATTTACATGACACACAGGTTTGCTGTAGTGCAGAATTGTGTTGGTATTTTGGCTGGGATCCAGGATAGGATAGACTTAAAATGTATATTTCCTCTGCACAGCAAATAGCATCCTGTCCTGCTACTGTGATCATTTTTTTTACCCTAGTACCACAATGCCTTAATGGGAGTCAGAGCAGACTCATACTTAAAAAGCAATGAAAAGCTTGAAATGTTGTACCATATATAAAAATTTATAAATCACTGATTGTTCAGGATAAATGGCACTGTTTTGTATATTTGTGGTCTTAATAATGGCTCATTAAAAGATAGTGAAATATCTATATTAAAAAGAACCTTGTTCACTGTTTTATTTTTATACTATAAATTCATAGCCTCTAATTTAATAACCAATTCCTTTGTTAATTTTCCTTTCTTTCTTTGCACCTAGCTAATAATTTTAGATAGACTACTTTTAATAGTAACTATAAATTGTATTGTGTGGCATTAGAAAGACTCTGTAATTAAATAGGGGTTAAGGAAAGTGAGTGAAATCTCTGCTTCTAAAAGCTTTATAAATTCATTCTAGTCCTTGTTACATGCAAGTACCTCCTGTTTTCTCAGCTTCAATAATGACACACTATAAAATATCAACATGATGCCCAGAGAGTTTATATTCATATAAAGATAATACAGCACATATTTTCCTAAACATTTATAAATAGGGAGAGTTCATTAATTTGTTATTGCTGATGTTATTATTCAGATGTTAAAGCTCATTTCATGAAGCTTGAATCTGTAACATCACAAATAAAAACCTGCACCATCCACAAACCAGTACATACATGCACAAACACATCAGGCAGGGTGTCAGTTCTGCTTCTGTTTTGGAAAATTTAATGTTTTTCTCTTTTATGGCTAAAATGTGTAGGGAAGCTACAAAAATATAGATCTAAAGGTCAATATTTCCGTGAAAAATGTTAGTGCACGTACTTATAAATATCTCAAAATGCACTTGAATTCAAACAGACAATTGCAGAAGCTTTTCAAATTCATGAAACTGTGGAGAACTCTTTGCAGGCAAAAAGATTAGGAGATGTCTTCATTACGTTTGTTTTTTTTTTACAGAAAAGTATTGGTCTTTGTGTGCTTAAAGCTACCGTGAAAAGAAGATACATCCTCATGGATGTATCTGTAGAAATATCAAGGGTCCCTAGAGCTTGCTTCTTATTTAATAGTGTGCATATCCCCCTGCTTGCAAGGGGACAGACTGATTCTGCTTTCCATGCACACGTTTCCAGTTGGTATCAGTGAGAACTACATGGGTACTTGATGGAAAATACAGTATTCCTTGTCTAGTTGATTGGTGCTGTGATTTGCAGAACAGAATTAATTCCCAACAGTCAAATCAGGTCTTTTTGATATAATTACACATGAGTAGGAAGCCCAATGTAGTCCATTCTCTAAACAGTCCAAATTCTGTTTTTCTCCCAGGCAGATAGGATACTACACTTTTCTGTTTTCCCTCTGGTCTGTATGTCCTAATGTTCCCATTACAAGGAAAAAGGATTTTAGGGATAACTGACCTGAAGGGGCAGTAACACAGCAACAATTATTTCCATTGAGGTTCCTTGTATGAAGAGCATTGGATTGAGAACAGGCTTTTCTGGCCTTTCTCACTTCAGGTTATGCTTTAGGGGCCTGGGATAGGTTAGACTACTGAGGTCTACTGGTCCTGAGCAATTTCGCACAACCTACCCTGTCTCTCACCTCTCATCAAGCCAATGGACTGATTGTTCTATACTGAGAATGGTATTATTATATATATCTATATTAAGTATGGTATATTTTCAGGAAAAAATTATTATTGCCTTCCTTGAATTAAATCTACTTTACTGTATCTGTGTTGACAATCCAATAAATATTTTGAGTGTATTTTGGTTTGATTTTTTTCCCTCCTTGTGCTTCTGTCCCATACAGCAGTATAGAAGTTAAGTTTTTGAGTTCAAGCATATTTTATCACTTTGATTTAGCTAGGTGTGATAGTTTGGGTGAGACCCTCCCCCAAACCTTACAGTAGTGCAGCCCTTCTCCCTTCCCCCCCTACCCCCCCGTACGAGCCCAAGGGAAGGGAGAAGGAAAGAAAGAAAGACTGAAAATGCTGAAAATGAGCAGACCAAAGCTGTAAGATTATATACACATGTATTAACACTTATATGCAACTAGAATACCATGTACACAGGATAAGAGACCCTGAAAACCTCCCCCTGCTCTGAAGGGAAATAAAAATCCAAAACAGATGAATAAAAACTAACAAGAGAAAATCTTACTACTCTCCTTAGATAATAGCAGGACTACCAAGCCACCCCGGCACTCTGCGTCTCTCAAAGTCCACAAGGCTTCACTGGGCCTCACTCCTCCACACGAACAGGGTGATAGCAGAGCGAACTTGCTCATAGGGCCACAGGAAGAGAAGAGAGAAGGAAGAGGAGTGTCTTCCTTGTTATTTATACCCTGGTTTACGTAGAAAATCGCATGGAATACTGGGAGATGGAGTTCTTTCTCAGCTACAGCCCGGCTATTAAGGAGGGTCTAAAAATCAAACCCATTACATTCTCCACCCCTTATTCCATACTATATTCTATGTAACACCTATATCTCGTGTTCGCCTACATCCCGCGCTTATATAAATATATATTTATATAGTCCATGTTTGTCTTCTGAAACTGTTAGCTTGTTATTGAAGATTGGTATGAACATCAGCTTGATTCACATCCTTGACTCTTTCTCAGTCACAATCACAGTTCAGTTTTAGGGCTGGTGCACGGTTCCGGGCCATCTCATCACTGGACACCAGCATTAGCTTAGTTCGGTCTGTTTCTTATTTTGNAGAGTGGTTTTTAACAGTCCATTACACTGCTCAACCTTCCCAGCAGCTGGTGCATGATATGGAATGTGGTATACCCATTCAATACCATGCTCCCGTGCCCAAGTGGCAACCAAATTATTTTTGAAATGAGTCCCATTGTCTGACTCAATTCATTCTGGAGTGCCATGTCTCCACAGAACTTGTTTCTCAAGACCCAGAATGGTGTTCCGGGCCATTGCATGGGGTACTGAAGCAACACTACTAAGTTTGTGATGAGCTAAATTAAAACTATATGGCTAGTAAACTTATTACATAACAAATGCAAAAAAGTGGGATATCAGATATCATCTCAAATTGCAGAGCTGTACGGTCAAGATCCTGCAGTTTTCTATTGTCCAGTAACCCAAGTCTCTGTACTGTGTTTAGTTTGGATGCCATAGGTGGTGCAAAAGAACTCAGTCATCTTTAGAAAAAGGCATTTGAATTGGAAGTTGAATTCATTGTGTGGGGTTGGAAGCCTGAAACATTATACAGCAAGTGTTCCAGAATAAAAGCATAGACAGGGACTGGTTGTCACAGGCAATATCATGCCCTCCTATGTCGTCTTCTCAGAAAAAGTCATTAAAACCTTACTGTTTAAAGTATATATATTTGTAAGTATGTCTCCTTTCTCATTTTGAGTATCTTGTGTTTCAAACTTGCAGACCTGTCCAAATAGTGGAGACCTGAAGGAAAAAAAGAAATGCATTTCTAACCATCCTCTCCCTTTTAGATTTACATTTCATCATCTTCACTTTTATTTGTCTAGAAATACTAAATCATTCTTTGCATTTAAGTAGTGATTCAACCTGAATTCTGGGTTAAATGTGCCAGGTAGCATTTAAAAGTAAGAATATTTGTTATTTCTGTATAAATCCTTACAAAAGCAAACAGCTCCAGAAAAATGATGAGTCCTTGCTTAGCTTTGTCTCTGGAATAGTCTAGAACATTTTATTACCATTGACTGTGTTGGGAGTTACCAGTGGCCAACAATTTTGACCTTAAAGTATATCTGTTAGAGCATATGTGATGTTCTGCTTTTAACTTTGCTGTTTATGCCATTAAGTGTTGATAAAGGGATCTACCAGCTTTGATGGTTGTGTGCTATTTCTTCTTGTGGCATGAGTGGTACAGTTGTAGATGTGCCCATTTTGGGGGGTGTCTATTTCCTGTCTTTTTCCCTGTTTTTCTTCATTTTTTTTATTTTTCTCTTATGTTTCATTCTCTTAGGTGCCTGATATCAATCATTTCTGCTGATTCCTCCTGACATTTTTCATTCTCCTCTTGTCTTTTTCTGCCTGTTCAGAGAAAACACTGTGCATTGCCCCAGGCAGATGTCTGTGGGAGAGGCAGGACAGTGATACTTGAAACTGAATTTATATGTGGTTGTACTAGGAGCAATGCTCAAGGAGTCTGCATCTGCTTTTTTTATTAGCAGCAGCAGTAGTAGGTCTAGGGGTATAAATAACACTAGAAACCATGCTTCCCTTTTTGTGGCACATTTCGTGGTTTTGAAATTTTCTCCATTACAAGGGGAGAGAAAAGATAAAAGAAGTTGTGCTGCAAAACTGGAATTTGGGGAAAAAAATCCAAATTAAACACAACTATTTTATTCTGACATATTAATATATTTCATTCTAATTCCAAGTTTTTAAACATTCGTTATTTTTACATGTAAATCATTAAAGTACACAAAGCAATCAATTGCTCTTCATGGAAATGGAATGGGTGCTGAATGTGACTGATAACTTGAATTAGTTGTTTCACCTTTATTACATCCTTCCTTTAATTTCTTTTTCAACAAATTTTCACCACTATTCAGAAGTTTAATTGACAGTTGTAAGGTATGGTAGGGCAATGCACAGAGCTACTGGTTGACATAGGAGATAATTTTTCATGAAGGGTAGGTAGGGATGAAGCATTATGTGTCCAAAACATACATACTTGCTCTGAAGCTAAGGAGAGGAAAGGGTCAAGCTTGTTTAGTAGCTGTGTGGAAATACACAGAAGATATGTGCCAAGGAAAACTTTTTTTGAAAATGCTTTTTTGACAGAAATGCCCCACAGACAAGAAATCGAAATAATGGAGTATTTTAATTTCCCTGGCAGCTGAAAAAGCAATGTTGGTACACAGATAAGGCCTCACAATTTCCTATAATTGACAACATTATTCCTACATGCTTAAAAGTTAAGGCAGCTGTCAGTTCAGATTTTATTGTGACTATAGAAATCAGAAGAGAAATGATGTGAAAATGATGGAAGGGTAATGGACGTCAACAAAAAGATTGTCCAATTTCAGAAATTTAGGGAACTAGTAGTAGAACTAGTAGTACAAAGGTAATATGATAAGTAAAGGGCGTCAAAAGAACTGTAAAGTTCTGCTAAATATTTTCAGATCTCAGCTTGCAAAGACAAATACAACTGTATTATGAACACCAGTGGATGTTATCTGATCTACACCTTCTGTTCTAGGTCTTTCCATATATCTTTTTTTCAATGTGTATGGCAGTGACAGCTTTTACAAATAGTCACTGTGTAAACTTCAGATCAAATTATTTATTCCACACTTTTTCTGACAAACACGAAATTTGTGGGAACTGTGACTTATATTTGTTTCCAATCAGTGTGGAGCTCTATCCTTCCCTGACTGCTTCTGGGCAAGCTAAAGTGATTGCATTTGATTAGATTGTCAGCCAGTCTACCCTGGGGGTAGCCCCAGTGATTTCACTTGGCCAGTGGTGAATGTAGCATTGTATTTCTTGCTATCGGTCATTCTGAAACGGAGTATATTGTAATTTTATGTCGTTTTGATAGAAAGATGCCTAGTAATGAATTGCTGGCCCTTTCAATCCTGGAAAAATAGATTTAATTTTGATGTGTAATAAATAAGTCTGAAAACTGAAGGTGAGAGCTTCTACAGTTTTTGTTTGTTGCTTTTCCGTTGAATTGATTCTCATTGATTTGGCTTAACCCTAACCAGATCAAATAAAAATGGGTATTTATTATTAACACAAAATAACTTCTTATTACCTTAACTTATTAGTTGTAAAAGTACCACATTCTGTACTATACAGAATAACAAATGGTGAAAATCAAACAATATTAGCTTCTAAATTTTCAAATGGAAGCCATAGGAATAATGGAGACAACCTGTGGGAATTTCATAATGGTAGTTCCTTACTGTATAAATGATTGGATATTCCTTAGGAAAGGGTTGGGGGGAAATCCTCCTCATAGGTCAAGTACCAGTCCATTTGTGTATTTATGTCAAGGCACTCAAAGGATGCAGGAGTTCTTGCTAATTCAGCAAAACTTTGTTATTTTTCAAAATAACAGTGGTGTGCACTCTCCCATTGCATTTTTCTTGAACTACTGTAAAATTTCCAGAATTACACTTTGGAAAGAAGGAGGAATCATACTCTTGATTGTTATGGCAGATACACTAATAGACTTCCCAATATCTGTGTGAATTCATGTGGTCTGCACTGTGGGTGACTGCATTTCTGTATTGTGCAATTCGACATGTAGTTTAACGTGGTTCAGATTAGCTTGAAACGGGTTGAATAGGGGCTCATTTCTTTATTACTAAGAAAAACAAAGCTTATTAAAAAGCTTGATTAAAAATCTGTTATTAATCCTGTTTAAAAACAAAGAAACAAACAAATCTACCAAACAACTGATGTGGCAATACTGTAGAGTGGGTAACAGAAAGGTAAGTTATGCCTGTAACGGCTCTTGCAAAGTCCAAGATGCTTTTTTATTGATAGAATGTAGTAAGCCAGTTAATCTTCTTGTACGAACCTGAACTTAACAACTAGGGCTTTTTAAAAAATCATTAATAGCTTAGATTTGCTTCTTATGTACAGTGCTAATCAGAAATGCATTTTAAAAAGTCCAGGACCATTTTCTTATTGGTGAAAAAACTGTTTTTAATAAGAATGCTAAACTAAATAACATGGTTATAGAAATAGTGTATTATAGAGATTCCAAATCTGTAGGAAAGTATTTAGTGGTTAGAAGACAGCTGTATTTCTTGTAAGCTTTAATTGAAAAATAAAATTAAAATTTAATTAATATCCAGAAAAGGGTGCTTTTGGATATTTTCTCATTTCAAACCACAGAAAAGATCCTGATTTGGAAAAGTTGGAGGTTGTAAGAATAGAGAAACTACTATAGCAATTACAGCTGTAAAGTATTTAGTTAAATTCTTCTCAACTAAAAATAGTAATTGTCAGAAGAAGCCCTCATAGTTGAGAAGAAGGAGAAAGGAGAAGTGAAGTAGGAAGAAAAGGTCTTGTAATTTCTGTGGGAGAGGTAATTAAAAGATTTGGAAATATAGCAAGAGTATACATTTCATCAGTGGAGAGAAGCCTTAGACAGAAAGCCAGAGTGCCAAGGGACCTAAGAAACTATGTTGAGATGATGTTATCCACATCACTTGAATGTGAGTCAAAGATTTTAGTCAGCAGTTGACCTTATTTTTCCTTTTTGGACAGATGACACTTTCCAAATGATGCTGGTGTTGCTGCCAGCAGGTGAATTCCTAGATCTTCAACTGATTAATAAAACTTTCCCAAAATCAACGTAGATGGTCAGAAAAAGTACAGAAAATATGATTGGTGTTTTTTCCTTTCCCCTTTCAGAGCACTCATTCAAAACATATTCCTGCTAATTCTTTTCTGGGTCCTAGTTCAATTCTTTTATCTCTGCTGTTTTCATAGGTTTCTCTTCACCATTGTTTCACTATCTGTAGGAGGAAATTTCTTACATGATGGACAAGAAAGTGTCCCTGCATCTCTGTCCTGGTGTGATGTTTTGTGTTTTGCATTTCTATCTTGCAGCTCCATTGCTTCTGCCAACAGCAGTTTTCTTTCCTTTCGTGACATCATACATGCTCACGATATCCATAGTTACTCATCCTCTTGACAGGAGAATCAAATGGCTTTTCAACTATCATCTGGGCGCTTTTTTCTTGTTTTTCTCTGTAAAATATTTTTCAAAGACTGAGAAAAATGAGCGGACAAAAGAAGAGTAATTATCAGATAAAGCCTATCTCAGCAAACTTCTTTCTTCCCCAAGGGTAGCATGTAGAAAGGTGTTAGATAATGCATGATGAAAAGTGTTTCCTTAGCACAGGGCTTGTACAGTAATCTTGTGGAAAGTTATGACTTCAGAAGAAAGATCTCTTATCAATGCAGGGTTTGGTCCTCGCTTCTGTTTGGAAAGTATTTTCCTTTTTTTTCTAGAAATTTCTAGGTTATTTGCACTTTGATGATGAACAGTTAGACCCACAGGCCTGGGCAAATTATTATGGCTTCATTTTTACATGGATAAACAAGAACTGTTCAATACACTAGAATTCTGTTTCTGTACATACAGAATTACCAAAAGATTGTGGCTTTTTAAAGCATCAGTCTGTGTAATGATATTTGCATTTACTGTAATAACAAAAAGTTACTAAATCTTCTACAGTTTCCTATACCATTCTTTTTATTTAAAAAATACAGACTTTTAAAAGATAACTTACAAATAGAAGTCAAGCACTATAAGCTTTTTTCAAAGTATATAAAAAATGAACAGACTAAAAAAAGGAAAAAAAAATAGAAATACAAGGAACACAGTGTCAGAAATTTCCTAAGATATACCAAACTATACATTTCAATGCAAAACTTAACAATTTGTGTTGACAGTTATTTCCGATTTTATTCCAAGCATTCTATATTTATAATTAATTGACCTAAGAAGTCTTGCTTCTCTCCATTGCTTCATCTACATCTTTAACACTGTGGAATTTTCATTTATTTATTTATTTTCACAAAAATTTACAATTTTCTTATATATGCTTTAAAGGCATGCATATATATGAAATTGTACTGCATGGCTACCTGCATTCTGATAAAAAAAAATTTTAGGGGTCAGTCTTGACCTAATTCTAGTGCTGCTGAATTGTACACAACCAGTCTTTGTCAACTATTAGCAAGTATAGATGACCTTTGATGAGTTGTTTTATCAGTGAAATCCACATTAAAGTCAGTAGTGATGAGGCTGTTTGTCCAGCTTTTGGTCACTGTCATTTTGTATGCTTTTCGTTTTTTTTCTGAGGTAATTAGATTTTAGTATGTAATAATATCGTATTAAATCAGAGGATCTTCTACTCTTTAGGCATTTGCTACAACCTAAGAAATACTTCTTGACACACAGTGCAGAGTCTTTTTATCTAGAAATAGAGCTAATTCAGTTAAATACATCCCTGTTGAGATTTTAGGAGCATCAGGTAAAAGGAAGAGAAGTGAAGTACTGTTGGATGTATGGGAAGACAATGAGTATAGAAGTTGCAGATGGTCATGCAAACTTGTATTAGAACATTTTCTGTGCTATGAAATGGATTGTGCCCTTCCCTGAGAGGATTAACCTTTATATATATGTGTGTGTGTGTCTGTTCATATGCAATGCTGAGAGAACACCATAATGTTAAAGTTAAATAAATCTCTCTATAAGTTAAGCTGTTGCAAACATTTAAAAAACCAGCTAATAGAAGGACATTTTCTGGATTATCAAGAAGTGAACAACTATCCCTTTATAGAACTCCATAGCACACAGAGGGGAATTAGAATAACCTAACAAATGGTATTGATCCTAATGCAAAAATTCCACGTTAATCTGTAGTTTTTTTCTGTCAGCATCCTTGTCTGCATTGCCATTCAGTTTAATCCTCCAGTTTTCTCAGGGATGTGCTTTCTTGAAATCTCTTTTGGTTCTTTAAATTATTAATGTCATTAAAATTTATCATTTTCTGTAATTACCTCTAGGAAAATAGAGATTGTAATGTGAAACGTAATTGTCTCATTTTGCAATGTGTGTTATGATAGTTGAGCACAACTAGAACAGATTTAACTATGCCCCTGAGCAACAGGGCAAGGTATTACAAACTCACTGGAGTTCTTTGTGTGCACATAAATAAACAGATAAATGAATTCCCCAAAAGACCCGTATTTGTGTGCAAATAAATAGATAAATGAACACCACAAATTCTTGGTGAGTAAACTTTGCCATAAATATGGCACGTGATCAAAAAATATAGTATTTAAAGGAATACCCTTTCAGTGTTGATTTAGGTGGTGAGAAATACCACTAACTAGCCTGGGTGAAAAGGCAGTCTTACATTTATGCATGCCTACCCAAATATTTAAGTGTCCCCTAAAATATTTGAAATAGTCAAAATCTTTCCCTTAGTAAAGGAAAAATCCAGGATACCCCCTATGCTGGAGGTGTTCAAGGCCAGGCTGGGTGAGGCTTTGAGCCTCGCTGATCCAGTGAAATGTGTCCCTGGCTATGGCAGGAGGGTTGAAACTGCATGATCTTTAAGGTCCTTTCTGACCTAAGGCAATCTATGATTCTATAGTTAAGGGAACATCTTTTATCTTGGAGTAAAGTGCTCTCCTTCCATCCTCATTCAAGAAATTCAGTATTTACAGGCCTGAGTGCAAATGCTATTAAAGGTGCTAAGCCATAGTCAGATTGTTTAACCTTACTTTAAACATATCCCTGAAACAAGCAGAAGCCACTGTCTATATTTAGTGAAGATTTACCTAATGTTGCAGTAGCAATGTCACATGGAAGCCAAAAAGTGTGCACATGGTATGGAATTTTGCAAGGAGCACTTGCCAGCGAAACCAACTGATAAACTCTACTTAGAATAGAGCATTCATGCATAGTATGAATGGTAATTACTGTGTACCATCTAATGCTGTGTAATGATCCTAGAACAAGATTGAAAATTTGGGATAAATTTGTTTGACAAAAAAACCCAACCCTCCAGAACCAAATTGCATTATTTGCTTAGTTGTCAGTTCCACGGTGTAAAGAAAATTTTCCTATTGTGTACAGGAAAGAAAACACATCAATTTAAAATTAATAACTAGGTGAACATATTTTAATTGTAAGAACAATGTGAAATGTTTTTCTTCCTGACCCCAAGGCTTAGAACTGGGGTTTTTTTGATATACGCTGCTGTTTTCATGGGTGTAGAAGTAGGAGCAAACTTCACACATCCTTGTTTTTCCTTTTCTGGCTGTTTTTCTTTATTTTTTTTTACTTTTTCATTTTTTTTTAACCCTGTATTTATCACAGCCAGAATGCAGGTTACCTTTCTGTGTGTGACATTTAAAGTTTCGTGTGCTGCCAAGCCAGAATTGTGAGCTTTCTGGTGAGTCTGTAGGGCATACAAGAGGAAAGATTGCAATCCCCCGGCCAGGGAAGCCACAGCCAGGCATTTCCTGTGCAGGATGGTGATGACCGGCTCTCCTCAGCAGTCCTGAACCTGCCGAGGCTCCCTCTGATCCTGCCTGTGGCTGTACCATCCTGTGAACTGACATGGAAAGGCCCATAGTTACCCTTAGCTTTTTAGAGCACCAGCTCAAAAAGGCAGGCATAGACCTTTTGTTCCCATCTTTTCCAACAAGTATTGCTTTTGCTTATGCTTTCACATTTTTAAAAAGGAATCCACTTTCTAAAAGAATGGATCATTTGCTGGTATGAATGTCCATCAGCTGGAAAAAATACAGGAGCTTTTTTTCTTGGTATTATGTTCTGTACTAAAGCACTGGAGTATTTAACTACTGTCAGCTATCTGCACAGAACAAGGTGGCCCTTCCAGAGTCAGATTTAGCCTCCCTCCAGAGGTTCCTGTTCCCCTTCTTTGGCTGTACAGTAACTAGGCTTTTACATTCAGGACTTACTTGGTGCCTGTAGCTGAGTGGGAAGAATCTGGGTTGATGTGTCTAATGTGATCTCCTCCACTACCTTACTTCTGGAAATCCCAAGGAGGAAGTGATTCTGATCTGATATGTATAGGCTTACATATCTCAGGTGAAGCATTTTGACAGGTTATGAGATGTCTTTGAAAAACTGTGCATTGCTTGGAGATGACACAAAATGTGTGTATCATAAGATGAATTGAAGGTTTGGGTGATTCACAATTTGGGGTTATAAGTTCAACCTTCTGTGTATAATTGTTCTCCCTCAGACTGCAGTTTCAGCATGTTGTGTGGCTTTAACACCCCTCACCCCCACAGAAGAGAAATCTAAGGCAGGAGCCTGGAGGGTTCTGTAGAGCCTGTGGCTCTCCTTTGATATGTCCCTGCAAGGCTACAGGTGTCACCCAGCTTATTCTATTAAACCTCAAAATCTTTGGCTCCCATAAGAATATATTTATTTTCAGATTTTCTGGTTTTTTGCCACATCAGTTGGTCTGTCCTTAATGCAATGAATTTCACCTCTGTAAAGTTAAAGTTTCGTATTCCTAAAATATGGTGAGAAATTGGAAAGAAGAACTAAATTGAGCCAAAGCTGGAGTACTAGTCAACCGTAACAAGCAATCATAATAACTCCATGGTTATTTCACTCACAGCTTTACAGAGAAAATGGCAGAAAAAGAGAATTTGCTTTTTCTTGAATGTTAAAAATATAGGGTTGGGTTCACTTCTTCTGTGGCCCTATTGACTGTGTACAGCAACATGAATTATATAGTGAGAGCAGCCCTGTGTAGGCTGGGCAATGGGCTGGCCCAGCTGTGCAGCCAGGATGTGCTGGAGTCAGGCTGGCATGACCTGCAGATGCTGTTGGTGGCAGTTGTGCAGAGCTAGGATGTAAAACTGCTCGCTGCAGAGGAGCTGCCTGGGGGAACAAATTAAGTGAAGAGTACCGCTGCCCATCCTTCTTCACAGTGAACTCCTGGCAGGAAATAGCCATCACAAACTCTACCATTGTTACGATTTCAGGGTCAGCTCAGCCCTATTTATCCTGGGAAGGTTTTGTTTTATGGCTTTTTAAAAAAATGCAAAATACAGTATGTTGTTGAGTTTGTTTCAGTTGCAATATAAGGGCAGTGGATGCAGGCTCTTTCCAGGATGGATTAGAAGGACATGGGAGGATCTGCAAATAAACTTTAAACAGTGTGAAGTCTAGAAAAATAGAGCAGCCTGTCCTTGAGATCTTATGTCTGATCAGAAATTATTCTCTGTGCAGAAACTTGCATTCCTAAATGTGTCAATCCCTTCTATGAAATTTCTCCTCTTTTTATTTCCTAGTACAGATAACCTCAAAATCCTCCCTTGAGCCATGATCAGGGTTAGTCTGCAGAAATGATCTACTGTTCTTAAGGGAAAAGTTATTTCTTGTAATGTTATTCTTAGGTGTAAGGGCCATATTTCCTCCAGGTAGTTTTTATTTTGTGGAGGTAGTGAGGTTCTGTTCTCTTAAACCAAAACACTTTCTATATAAATTTGGTTTGAAGGCTCTTGTTTTTTGCTTAGAAACCTATTGAGAACATCTTGGTGTTCCTCTATGAGGAACTACCTATGCAGTGTGTTAGTATTGGATGGATGGATGGTACTGTGTTGTTTTCTTCTGTTTCAGATGATGTATTAAAAAAACCCACATTGTTGTTATACACAAAATAAGAACATTTAACCTAGTCTAAGTATGTGCATCCTAAATTTTTACTTCTATTATCTGTTTAAAACCAATTTTCCAGTAATGAAAGGAATATATAAAATGTCTGGACAAATATATGTTTTTAAAAGACTATCTCCATTCACAGGAAATCACTGATAATGAAATCCTAGAGTTGGTACATAGTGCTCTGGGGAGGATGACAGTTATCCGGCAAATTTTCCCTCTCTCAAGAGACAACAATCAGAGGTGCATGAGGAACAATCACCGAATATCATCACTACTGTGTGATCCACAAGAAGGCTATCTTCAGATGCTGCAGGTCAGTAGATGTGTCCAGCAGAAGAGTCTGTTTATGCAAGTTGACATGAGATAGTTTTCTGTGACTGTATTACCTCAGAGGAAGAATAAAATGAATACAGATAAATCTGAGTCTGTAACTTTGTGTCAGCTTTTCCTGACTTAATTGTTTGTTTTACCTCCCATGTCTGAGTGCTTTAGAAGTGTCCATGAAGTACCAGCAAGTGGCTGCACTGACTCCAAGCTGATTTTGCATATTTCAGTCTCTTAAAAAACTTTTTCTATTTGTAAAAAAAAAAAGAGAAAACTGTGCTATCATAGTCTTGCAGTGTTACTGCTTGCTTATTATGTTTATGGATATTGGACATCTGTTGTGAAAGAGTTAATCTGGAAAGATAACAGAATTTCAGTAGGTATTGGACTGCAGAGCATTTCTTATTTAGTTAAATGGACTGAATCCAGCTGATATATTCAATCTGTCCTGTTTCAATAGCCTCTGAAGTTTCTAGCACCTGATAATTGTCTGAGTGTGTGAAATATACACTACAAGTTCAAGTTTCAGATTTTGGTAACAGATTTGACAGTGGTGTAGGTAACACCTTGAGATTTCTTGGCAATTTATCCTAGTTATTGGAATTTTCTTGCAGTAATTTAAATATAATTTTAGGTTCTGTTTCCAAGGATAGTGTAATAATTCAGAAACCTAAATCTTGAACTCTCAGTTGGACTCCACATGTTTCTGGTTTATTTTAGAGACGGTTAACACAGTTAAGAATCTCATTTGTTTCACTATTGAAGCTGTTGCATAAAACTGAATGGTTTAGTGAGACTGAGACTATAAGCTTGTTTAGAACCTTTTACTGCAAATTTAGTTTTAGCCTGAGACAGATTGAGGACATATGGCTGAGCCTGTGAGTTGGGAAGCCATGGGTCTTGTGTGTTGGAACAAGCCTTGATGAGGTTCTGGGGAGGATGCTGTTTGAAGTCTCAGCTGCTTCAGCTTTGTCAAGGAGGTAGGGCAGGATCCTTCCAGAAGGAACTTGTGCTGGCTTGAAAGAACTTCTGAAGAGGAAGGTGTAAGGCTTATGGGAAACCAGAAGAGGTAGGGAGATTCTCAGGAACACATGTGGGTAGATCAAGATTTTCTAAGGAATTTTACTTATTTCTGCCATACTAAGAAGCTGTAGCTGCAGAGATTGAAATAGTCATCCGGAGGAATATGGATGTTTCCTCCTGGAAGAGATCCTCTGCTGACTCTGGTTCTGTCATAGCAGCAGCAAAGTTTGAGAAATACTAGTCACATGCACTGCAATTGTGAGCACTGGTTTATTCTTTCTTCACAGAGGAAAACCTATGCCTGTATTGGCTTAGAAAAGAGAACCACTTTTGCTCTTTGTTAGTAACTCTGATGTGTGCTGTCACAAGAATAAAAACTAGTCATTTCAGAGGATCAAAGCAATTTTCAGTATGTTGAAAAAATTATCTCTCTGCACCAAAAATTTACTCATTGGAGAACAATCTTACATTATAGCAGGATTTTGAGTATCGCTGTCTATGCTGGTTTATGCATCATCCAATGCAGACACTCACTTGAAGGGCTTGACAGACCTTTCTGAGCAAGTTCTTATTTGGTAAAACAGTAACTGGTTTGCTAGCATGAACAACCTTGTGCCCTATTGCTAAATTTCACTGGCAAGGACTCTTTAGGAGGGACCCTCTTCCTGCTGATTTCCAGCTGTGGGTTTTGAGAAGCAAAACATTCTGAGTTTCTAATTTCCAGAAATATTATACCACCTTCGAAACTGTCTTGAAGTGAATGGAACAGTAATATTATGCTTTGCCTATTAGTTCCTATGAATTTATGAAACAGCAAGAACTATAAAGAAGCTTGGAGGTACAAAGTTTGCCTTCTGGGAGTTGATTCCATAGCTGATGTGTCCAGCCACACTGGAAAGAAATATCATGAAACGCAAAGGGCACATTTAAGCTCTCTCAAATTATCTGTCTCCAGAATGTGTTGTGTTATCTTTAAATTTCTGCAGATTGAATATATGATGCTTTAACATGTGCAATTATATCTAGGGCATTCCCTGGCTGTGTTTTTTCTTAGGCTTTTCCAAAACATCTTATGTACACCTTGTGGACATACTGCTCAGATGAATTTCTAAGTATGACTGACATACTATTAATTGTCCTGCAATTCAGGTTCTTCCAATCTTCTATTTACTTTTTTTTTGGCTTAAAAATAGTTTTGACCTTTTGCTGTGCAGAAGTGCATCACTGAATTACCTCTGTTGCCAGAGGCTGCAGTAGCTCCCAGCGTAGTGTCAGGCTGCATGAATCCACCAGAGGCAGTGACCGCCTGCCAGCTCTGAGTCCTTGTGTTGCTTTGAAGTAGTTTGATTAACACCACAGTTTGGAAATCCCTGGCTCATTCTCCCTTGGGCAGTCTCACATTAATGCTTCTTTGTTGTCAAGGTAACTTACCAACTATTGTTAGTTAATTATTTATTTAGTGACTTTGAAGGAGAATAAACTAATCTCTGTCAGCCTCTAGCTGTAAGATTTTTACAGGGATGAACTTAGCATTTTTAACAAGCTAATAAAGAAAGAAACATTTACGTCAGGGATTATTAACTTTGTTCTAGCTAAATTAATAAAAATCTTTTTGGAGCGATTTTGTTTTCAGTGTAGTACCATATCCTGGAAAGTTGTTTTTCAGTGGGTGATCATCCCAGTTTGGCATTTTGACAAGGTTCTTAAAGATCAGGCTGTTCTGCAAGCTTATCCAGCAACTCATCTGTTCTGAATGCTTTGTGGAAATCCAATCTTATTCCATCAAGCCACTTGTCAAAATTTTGCGCAAGCCCTTTTTTTTTCACTTATTATATACCCATCTGGGTTTCTGCTTCAGCTGGACAAAAAGCTTTATGAAGTTTCCTGTCTTGGATGTTTTATTTGACTTCAGAGGTCTATATTTATCTATTTCATGTTCTTCATATATGATTTTCTGTGTCCATCTCTCTTGCTTTTTTTGTAAGTAGAAAGCAAACTATTTAGAACTTCCTGTCTTCTATTGGTAATGAGTGTCCTGTGGTTTGGGCTGTCAGCATTGTCAGTATTGTTGCACCTGAAGACAAACACTTCAGGATTTATACTTAGCCCTAGACATATCCAATATGTATCTCTGCGTGGCATTCGAATGCTATTTAGTGGGATTACTACTACAAAGCTCTTTTGATGATTTCAGACATCATCTTAAAGACTCAATTTGAAGAAATATTATTATATAACCTGCTTCTTTCCAAAATCTTCCCTTTTAAATATTAGTCTTGAAGCCTATCTACAAACTCGTATTTCCACAAAGATATTTTTCTATCAGGTTTTTCATACATTCATAAATTCAAAACCATTTTTATCTGTTTATGTTTTTGAAGAAGGATTTATCTTTAGAAATATAATTCCCATTACACTTTGTTTTCCTTCCTACTTGTCATTTATATAGTTAATTGTCGGCGAAGGGAGACAAGGACATCAGATGATCGTCAACAGGTCTCAATTTTATTGATATTGGCATCTGGTTAAATACAGTCACTAATGAGCTTCATACATATTGCAAAAGCTGAGCTCCTTATTGGTCAGCGAGATAAAAGTCAACCACTCCCCTATTTAGCAATAGCTGTATTCTTTGTGGTTAGCAGACCTAGCTACATCCGCATTTCACATCTTGTTCTTGTCTAACTCCTGCTACTCCCTTATTGTCAAGGACATCGTGTCCTTGTCGAGGCCTCTAGCTTACTTATTATCTTTCTTCCAAGTTTATCTGACTATGTCCCTTCTGGTCAAGCCACTCCTGAACAAGGCTCTCCACAGTTAATAAGTTCAATCAATGTGAGAGTCTATTTACATTAAAACATATCACAGAGACACAGTGTATCTGAAATCATTTAGCATGGTCCAAAATGTACAGTAAGATTAAATGGGCAAAAAGGAAACCTCAACACACTGAGTCAAGGAATTAATGAGATTGTTCCTCACAGGATTCAAAGTCCAACATCTCTGCTGAATAAGTTGTTCCTGGCATTGCTTTGATGTGTTTGAAGAGATGCTGAGGGGTGTGTGAGGGTATTCACTGAAACAACTACTCTTCTCCCTGTGTAGAAATTTCATTCTTCAGAGACTTGACCATCAGATATCATTGCAGGCATCTCTTATCAGTTGTTCCTACAGAGCTCTGGTTTTATTTATGAACTGTTTTCTCTTCAGAATATCTGCAGTGTGACTACTGTAAGTGGACTTGTTTTTTTGGAAATGTGTTTGGTTTTCCAGAATGGAAGGGTCTGATCCAGTGTTTTTGTCCAATTAAATATCCTTATTCTCATTTCACCTATTCACATTGCTGTTATGACACCGCCCTTAAATACTACTGAGGATAGTAAATATTGATTAAGCCCTATGAAAGGAGGCACTTTCTCCAGTAAAGAATTAATAAGCCACATTTTTCTCTTCCTTTCCTTACAAAACTGATTTTGCATGTCTCTTTAGCAACATTTTATTTGGACTTTTGGGCAGGTATTCAGTCACAGTGAAACTGTTCCCAAGTACCACGTGAATGAAGAGTATCCCTAAACTGACTTTACTGCCCATTGCCTGACATACATCCTTCCTGAAGCCCTATAGCATATGTTTTATACAAGGTGTGTTAGCAGAATCGGTTAAAAAAACCCAAATAATTGTGGGTGCCCTCTGGAAATGTAAGGTTTTATGAGCACTCTGGAGGCTGGAAGCCCAGGTAAATTCTGGAGCAAGCTCTTCCACTCTGCTCAGACTACCTCCTTTGACTGCTGGACTTCTCCATTTGCATATAGAATCATAGAATCACCAGGTTGGAAGAGACCCACCGGATCATCGAGTCCAACCATAATTACTTCATTGACTTTTTGTTCAGTGCTCTATCAGGGAGCAGACAATAGTGGCTAGGAGAAAGGGTCAATACCTCCATTTTTTCATTTTTTACTACCTCTGAAACCTAGTTTGCACCCATATTTATTTGTAAATGAGGTAGGGTAAAATTATAATCTTCTACTCTGTTTTGCAATTCCAGTATTACCTCTTGAACTCCCTTCTGACTCTGTCTTATTCAGTTTTCTTTATCAAATGTCTCCTGCTAGATTTTCCCTGGACAGTTAGCATTAGCTGTGCCAAATTCTTGGGAGGTTTAGTGAGTGAAGCCAATGCCTGCAGCTAACAAACTTGAGCATTACAGGCTAATTCAGCTCTTGTATTATTGCTCACATGTTGTTATAAAATGTATTGAGTAAGAAAACACTCATAATTATTGTAAATACTCATAATAAATAGCTGAAGGACAGTGAACATTCAGAGAATAGAAACCATAGGCAGGGAAAAGTAGTATGAGATATGTAACTCAGTAAAAAGGGGGAAAATGTTAAAAGGAAGGAAAAGGTGTTCATCAATCAAAAATAATTAAGAAAAAAGATTCTGAGAGTGCAGTCTTCCAAAGAAATCTTTGGAAGCTCCATTATTTGAGGTACTTAGCATGGGAATGGGCAAACCACCAAATAAGACTCTAGTTAGATTCCTTACTGTCAGAAAGCTTGAACTGAGGTCTGATTTTCTGTGGTTTTAGGAAAATTTTATTCAGGCTTTCATTTGCCTCAGTGATAATAAATAGCCCTTTGGAAGTTTGATATTGACATTTGAGTCTTTACCAAAGGTGATTTTTGTGATTCTAGTTTTTTCATGAGTACTAGACTGCTGGCTGTGATTTTGTTCTCCATGAGCAATGAAGCATGTGTTTAAAACATAGGCATTCACACAAAGTCTCACAATGGACTCTGCAAACTAATTTAAGAAAAAGAAATAGGTCAAATTTTCAGTCTCTCCACTCTAATGATATCCTTGTAAATACATCAGTATACCTTGGCTGAACTATCAATCTTCAATGCCTCAGGTAAGATGCATCCTGTCATTAGAGACACAAGCGCGTAGCTGCATTTGGCAGTACTTGAACTTTGAAAGTTGAAACACAGTTTTAGGGCATGCTGGTGTGTGCATATGCACACACAATGATATCAGTCCCCAGGCAGCAAGCATTTCTGCTGCTGACCGGCTGTGCTTAGTCCAAACTACTCTTCCATCTGCTTCATCCTTGGAGTTGATTGCTTTGGCCCCCCACAGGGTGATTTTGGCAGCAGCACTGTACAGATGCCCAGCTTGGGAATGTGTTTTTGAAGTAGTGGCATCTGAGTGTCAGCTTGTTGTCTCAGTTGCGCTCTTCAGCAGTCCTGTCTGGTGAGAGTTCTAGCTCTGTTGGCAGCTCAGAAGATGGGGTCAGTCTTTGTGACTTGCTTGCTTTCCCAGAAGAGCAGTTGTCTATGATTGCTTCCTCTGAAGGAGTTAAAAGCTTTCTTCATGTATAACTTTAAAAGGAAAATCACTCTGGAAAATCTCATTAAATTCACATAAAAACCTCTATAAAATGACATTTAATAGCATGATAAGAAGAGATTTCCATTCTCATTGAAAATTTCTTCTCTGCTTGTGTATGGTGGACTTTTTCTTCACTGCAGAATAAAGATTCATGAAGTCTGGAATAATTTTCAGAAGATATACCAGAACATGCCTAAAATTACTCATATATAGGGCATACTCTTTAATATGTTGATGAAACTTCACCATTTTTCTCTTAGATCAAAAAGCATTTCAGTCACTCGTTTCACTCCTGCTCTTACAGTTCTTAGTAATGAAGTGAAAGAGGAACTGAAAATTACTGTTTCTTCTGCTGAACAGGTCAGACATGAAACACTTTGTGCTAATCTAGGAATTTTTATTACATGGAGGGAAATCCCTGAAGGCAGGTAAGTATTTCCTTCCCTCTTCTGTTCCCCTGTGATTAAATAAACAAGGGAAATAAAAAATGCTTCAGAGCTTGGAAAACCCAAAGTAGCTGAGAATGTCACCTGTTTTTTTCTGCCCCCTTGCTTTGCTACCAATTCTGAATTCAACCTGAAGACTAACTTAAATATTTTCTCCATGTCTCTGACTGCACTGGTACAAACAAGAGTAAAGCTGATCCCTTGGGTTTGTCACAAAGTCCATTTCAGTGGTCATGTTTGTATTCAGACAGAGTTTGATAGTCAGCTAAAGTTGAAATGTGTGTGTAGTTGCAGTAACAAGTGTATGCAGACTTTGTCGACTGAACCTTTTTCTTTTCACAGCACTGCTGTTCTGAAGGTTACAAATAGAACCTGGTACATATGCAGAGATTTTGTTGTGTTAGAATGGATATGAGAGAAAAAAAGGAAATTATTATAGCACTGGATTTACTGTGACATCAAGCCAGAACTTCTTTGTCGTTTTCGAAGTAACTGTTTTCTACAAGAAAATAAATGCATAATAATGAATTAAAGTAGAAAGTGAATATTATTTTGAGAATAGGATTGTATCTGAGGTGTTTAGTACTCTTGTTTTTCTATCTCAGAAAAGAATTAGGAAAAAGAAAATAAAAACATACCTCACAGTAGTTTAACAACATATCTTACTGTAGGTATTGAAATAATCAAGTGTTCGGCTACCATGTACAGAACCCTACTCAAACATTGGATTAGACCTGATTCCATAGTTCTTTCTCCTAGCACAAAGCTAGAAGCTTTGGAGTACATTTTGGGATTAGGCAAAGTCTTTCAGTCTATACTGCTGTAGATGTTCAGGAGCTGTGTTTTGCTCTGCACACTATGAAGAATCAAAGGGAATTTTTTTTCTAAGATGCCAGGATATTTTTGGTTGTTCTTGATTATTTTTTGCACTTCAGAGAGGTGATTATTTACCTAGAGGCCTAACAAAATACCAAAAAAATACTGTCCTCTGAACATCCTACTTTCTCTTGTTTTAAATAACTGTCTATAGAGTGAATTTGGGCCAATATGCAAAACTAGATGCTTTTGGTCATGCTTTGTAAGTTTTAAAGGGTTCTGCCCTTAATAGCATGGACATCTATATTTTGTGTTAATTTATGGTTTAACTAGCAGACTGAACAAATATAATACTAAAAAAGAGAATTGGTTTCTTTAATGTTACAAATCCCGTCTCGATTGTGGAGGTTTTGCTACTGTTTTTTTTTCCTAGCTTCCCTATTTTCTGTTCTAGAAAAAAGACACATTGATTGTGTTGAATAGAAGCCTACTTACTCATCTATAGGATATTGACTCTTCAGCAAGTAGGGAGTATAATGTAGTGACGTATCCGTGAAACTTTTACTGGAGTAAATACTCAGAGTATGATGATACAAAAAAAGGAATTTTTCTGATTAGAAAGGGCTATATACTCATGTTTGGGATGACTCTTTCAGTAAAAGAACTAGAGTGGCAAAATAGCGGTAGATAAGTGTGTACAACAGAAAGTGCAAAATATTCTGTCCATGGCAAAAAAGTAAGTTGCAGTGTTCTCTGAAGCATTTTCTTCTGCCTTGCTGCATATCTCCAGATGTAATGAAGGACTTCAGTAGTGGGAAACTTCTCTTGTGGAGACTTTTTCTTGCTGCTGCTCAGTTTGTATCATTCTTACAAAAGAAAATAGTGAAGCAATGGTGACACAAAATCTCTTCTAGATCTAACTGGACTGTGAGGATCAGGTTGGTAAACATGAGTTTGCTTTGTTTCAATTTGGATTGGATTAATGGTCATGTAGGTTGAAGTTCTCAAAAGCAGTTCTGTCAAGATTTCAGTCCACTATAAGTGAAGAACTTTGTCATCTTCTTTAAGAATTAAAAAGATAAGGAAAGCAGTGTACCCAAGTACACGTTATATTTTGTTCTAGAGTTCTCTGCTAGCAAATCAAGCAAACTGGTTTGGGGAACGAGGGTGCATTTTTCCAGAACTGAAAAAGAACCATGCCAGCATTGAAAATGTGAAGGATCTCTGGCTTGTGGTGGTTCCAAGGCAACAGATAATGACTTTTCAGTTAAACATGAGAATGTAAAATCAAATTCATTGGGGAGCAAAAAGGATCAAGTTGGCCCATCAAAAAATGGCACTTTTCCATATGCACATGGAATCTACTTTTAAGCAAGTGGGATTTGTGGTGTGTGGTTTGGGATAGTTTATTTTGTGGATTTGGGGGTTTTGTTTTGGAGTTATTTATTTTTTTTTGGGGGGGGGGGGATTTTTTTTGGTAGCTTGAAACAGAAAAGTGCCCTGTTGAATATTAAGGATTCACTTGTGGTTTTTATTTGAAATTGTCTGGACAGTATCTGCAGAGTAGGGAAACAATTGCAATGAGCAGAAGAGGCAGTTGCTGGAACTCTTATGAACTCTAACTACTTGCTTTCTTCAAGAGAGGAAATTTGGAAATTCTTTTAGAAGGAGAAAGTTAACTGGAGAAAATAAATACAGAGTATGTGAGATGCTTGTTCAGGAAGGCTGGAAAGAAAAGGGAAAAATTACTGAAGTGTCAGATGAGAGAGGTTCTCAATTGGTAGTATCTTATAGAATTTGCATTATTTTTGCATTAAGATCCTTTTTTATGTTTTGTCACTTAAATAAATGGATATCCTCAACCTGCACTTCCTATTATGATTCTTTCAAAATCATTTTTTGCTTATGTATTTTTAATTCAGATTTACTTATATAATAGAAGAATTTTCAAAGTGCATAGGTTCTCAATTTATGTCAAACTCCAGATTATAGAATGTGAAACATTTTGTTTCTAAAGATTAGGATCTTAAGATATCAAAAGTTCAGTTGGAGCACGTGATGCAACAGTAATACATGTTTAAGTTTTCACAGCTGAGTGACGTTTTAATAGGAAGTATGCAGCTGTGTTAACTTCCACGAGTAGCCCCTTCCTGGTCTCTAGGCACCATTTTCTATGGTGAATTAGTGAAACCCAAAAGATATATTGCAAATTTGGGGATGAGCATGAGTAGAGCCTTCAAGCTATGAGAATGTATTTTAATAATAATAATAATAATAATAATAATAATAATAATAATAATAATAATAATAGAAGTAGTAGTAATAAAAAGGTGTATCTGGCAACTGATGCTAACTTGAGTTTTGAGTAAAGAGTAAATCAGTACCCCTGAATCTGTTTCTAAGTTTGAAGAAGAGTGCGTGTAAAACTCCAGAAACAGGTGAAGAATATCAAACTATATTTTTAAATCACTTCTCTCAGTGATCTTCCACTGCTACAGTTTTACCAGTTCAAGTGAATAGGTAGATACTGCTCCATGTCAAAGATTGGATCTTTATTGTTGGCTGTGTTATAGTTTGAGACATGAAAGTAATAGCTGAGCATTACTAGTATGGTGTAGCTGCAGAGAAAGCAGAACAGTAACCAATCTCTCATATATTTAGTGGAGAGAGATGATAATGCCAAAACCGTACCGTCATTTCTCTGCCCTCTACTCTAAACAGCTGCATTATTATTATATTTTACTATGCAGGAAAGTACTAAGTATTACCAAATAAACAAAAAACCAAGAACTTAATTCCATTTTATCTTTTTTTTCCTTGCTAAAAGGGCTGACAAAGTAGCAATCCTTGTCTTTCATTGATAGATAGCTGCACTCCTTTATTTTATATTTGAACTGCGATCTCTTTCATCTTTACAGCACTGCATTGCTGTAGTGTGGGTAACGCACAGGCACGGCGAGTGATTCTGGCCAGAATCCCTTGGCCAGAAGGTGCCAAGCAGGAATGTAGGTGGGAGTGAGTACTAATATTTGTCTGAGCTGCCTTGACTATTGAACATGGCAAACATATCCAGCTTGTAGTTTGTACTTATGTCTTCTTTTGTTTTGATTATTTGCTGTTTTTTTTACAGTTTCTTTGAAAGAATGGTCAAATGAACAGAGGCTCATTTGTTCTTATTATTGTTTGCAGGTGTCCAACCTGTACCTGTATGACAGTGTGCTCATGCTGGCCAATGCTTTCCACAGAAAACTGGAGGACAGGAAATGGCACAGCATGGCAAGCCTGAACTGCATGAGGAAATCCACCAAACCCTGGAATGGAGGACGATCCATGCTAGAGACTATTAAGAAGGTAAGAGCAGAGAAACTGCAAGTGTGGGAGCAATTAAAAGAGTTGCTTTGTTTCTACATGAGATTAGCTTTTGAAAAAGTTTTTGTCCTGTATTCAACTTTTCGTTGATTTATTACAAGCAGATGATTTATGACTACCAGGAACGATCTACAGCTGTTAAACAAGCAAATGATTTATTGCAAACAAATCACACACACTGCAGTGTTGCTCTAGTAGTGTGTATTCCACTGCTGTTGCTCTCATAGCCACTGTCTGTGGAGGTAATATGACTACAGTCACATAGATTCATATGTGCGTGCATCGTAACAATTTCTCCAAGAGAAGAACTTAAGGAGCTTGAGGGGCCAACCAGCAATAGGGTTTAAAACTTATGTTCCATTTACAACAGCTCAGTGAGCTTTGTAAGTTAGCTGAGCATTGGTAAGTATCTATTTGTGTACTGTAGCCCACAGCAAAAAGAATCTGATTCAGCTAAGTTGTCACTAACAGTTTATGCTATCTTGCAGCATGTTGAATTACTCAAGTATGGACAGTACTGTAGCTTTGCAGATGAGTGGTAACTTCTCTTATGGAAGTTATTTGATCACAAATACTAGTAGAAAAAATACTCATTTTTTGCTATGCTAACTTTAGGAATTATTCAGAAAAAAAAGTTTTCCCATATATACTGAAGAAATGGTTTTCCTTTAGTAAAATGATGCTATTTGATTGAGTGTGATGTCACACCTTGACCAGTCCTAATGATGCCCTCCTGTGTTGCTAAATTGCTAAACTTTACTGTCATTTCAGTTTTCTTTGCTACAAACCCCAAATCAAACTGTGATACTTTCACAGAGAGGTTTTTGTAAGACTTAAACTTTATCTCTTCTTCATGTCTCCTTTGGGCGCATAGCGAGCATACCCTGTTTTGGACTTAGAGTTCATCTCTTTATATTCAACACCAGAACTGAACCTGCTGCCCTCAGTTACACTGAAAGGGCTGTTGTCTCATGGTCCACAAAGGTCCTTCTCCTTTTCTTTGGGATCTGTCTCTGTGAACAATGAAGACCTGATGGCTTTTTTTCCATAGTATACAGTAGATGCGCTAGTGGTAAAGTAATTTTCTCAAAAAAAAAAAAAAAAGTTCTGTCTGGCACTCTGTTTGAGATGTTGGAGAACATGTAATTGCTGCACTTGGGTTCAATGTAAAACTTGTTCAGAGTGGATTTGGAATACCTTTAATAAAGAGTTTTTATAAAGGCAGATATGTTCTATTATAAAATTTCTGAAACTTTTTTCCTTAGGGCCATATAACTGGGCTTACTGGTGTTATGGAGTTCAGAGAAGATGGTGCCAACCCCTATGTTCAATTTGAAATACTGGGCACTAGCTACAGCGAAACATTTGGCAAAGATGTGCGGAGGGTAAAGATATACTGCTTCTTTCTCTCATTTGTTTTCCTCTAAACATTAAATGTTCTGCTTCACAGGAGAAACTGTTATTCTTTAAGATTGGATTAGTGCTACACTGCAGAAGAAATTTACTATCAGGCAAATATTTTCTAATGTTACTTAAATCTTGAATGCTAATTCTACATTGGCAGGCAGGAGTCCTGCAAGTTGTTTCCATATGTGCAGTGATGATGCTGTGCCATAACAATACTCTGAACGTAATAGTGCAGACTGCACAATTCTCCTTTTATTGTTAATTAAGATCTAATTGATATGACTGTCACTTGTCTTACTAAGAAAGCTAACTGGGAATATAAATTACCTGAGCACACAATGATATTTCCAAGTGTAGCTGATGCAAGAATTTGAGATAAATAATAAAAAAAACCCTCTACAGAAGGTAATTTCCAGAATGGATGATGCTATATCATGTAAAGTAAAGGATGATCTATCAAGGGTAGCTGATGAAACAGGGACTGATGGGAATTAGAAGGCAGTCATAGTGGTTCCATGTTGTTACTAATATAAATTGTCATGAACTGAGAAGGTTAACTTGAACACATTCATGCAGAGGGGACACTCCAAAAATGCCTGAAACGCTAAATTGAGCAGTGAGGTTCTGGTTGGAATCCAAGCTACAAAATGTCCCTAAACTGTTTAACTGGTTGAAATACAGACATTACCACTCCATGTTCAATGGGCTCTACATTAAGCAGAGCTGAAAAGAGTAGATTCCATGAAGAATCAAAATTTATTACATTCTCTATCTTCATGTCACCACTGATTCCTGTGTTTTGTTTTGGTTCACCTAAATTACATGAGTGTAAATCGAAAACCATGCAGAGAACTTACGTTTACATTATCATCTTAATCAGCTAAACTTGAGATTCTTTTAGAGTCTAATTTGGCACAAGGATTCTGGATGTAGAGCCAAAAGGTTGCAATATCTATTAGAAATTTGACAGAAGGAAGCAAAGTATTTGAAATGCATACAGCTTCAGGAGCTATAATTGAAAAACTTCTGTTTTCTGCCAAAAGATCTCTCTGAAGACTTCAGATGGGCTAGGCACCCTCTAGTATTATAATGACCAGAAAAGGTTATTTCTCAGTCCACTTTGGCTTCTAGATTTCTACTGGAAATCAGGAAGTCTTAAGTTCAAAATACTACATGAATGACAAAAAATTATCTTAATTTTGGAAGCAGTGTCGCCTAGTCAATAAAACAAAGTTGACTTAGGAAGTCTAGGCAGCAATTCTGAGTCATAAATAGAAGCATGCTCCTCACTTTATGCACAAGTATGTAAAGCAGAAGTATGAGATGTGAGACGCTGTGGACTATTGTACTTTGTAGCTGCCACTACTGAAAATAATGAGTGTCCTCTTGATGGTGTATTATCCCTAGTAGATGGATGCTATGGGCCATCTGAGTTTAATTCCAGTTTTTACAGAATTCTCGAGTGACCTTGAGTAAGTAATATAATCGCTTTATAGTTCAATTTACCTTTCTGTTCAATTGACACAATTACCACTCAGAAGAGGTTTGAGACCCTAGAGGGAAATCAGAATGTGTGTGCATATATTATTCCTTTCTTTTTGAAGTACATTTCAAATATGGTAAAACATACAGAAAAGTTCTTGCTTCAGTTTGTGTGGCACCCTGACCAAATTGAGTTTCAATCCAGATGTGTGCAGATAGCTAAAATATCACTCAAAAGGGACCATAAGACAAAGAAATAGGTAAAATGATGAAATGGTAAAATGACTAAAATGGCTAAACTGATGTACTGCTGATCACTGTTGATCCCTAATGTGCCACTTTGGGATTAGTTGGTTAATATAGAAAGGCTTAACTCTTTGAATGTTAAATACAGAACATTATACAGTTCCTAAAATGAAAGTGAATGTAATTCTAAAGGGGTAAAAAGCTAGTGGCTGTGGAATGCTCCTCTGAGCTAAAATGAAGTTATGAAAATGATCCTTTTAACCTAATATAAATGGATTAAAAAGTTGGCAATAAACTAGAGAAGTCTATAGAAGAACTTGGAAGAGTGATATTTCTTATTACTGCCAAACTCTCATATTCAGACAGCTTGACTTTTTACTACTGCAGCCAAAATGTTTTAGATCTCAGAATTACTATTAAAAGCACAGAAATTCATGCTTGTATTGTTTATATAACTTAACTGAGAGGTGAATTCAGATTTATTGTCAGTTGTTTTCGTATTGATCTTTCCTTGTATTTAGCTATAGAGGAATGCATTTTTGGTGGAAAACATGTTCTTTCTGCATGTTTCTTTTCTCCTCTGTATGGAGATTATCTGCCTCTTAAATTCAGCAACAACCTTACTTGCTGGGTTACTCAGCACTGAATTATCTTCCTCTGAATTTACTGTTAGCAACATTCTTCTTTTTCTCTCTTTTAGGTTCTTATTTATTAGTCTTTTATGAATTTATTTTTTTACCTATATGGATGCGTAAAGCCTCTCTTGTATATTTACATTTTAATGTCTCTACCTTAAGTTTGCTGAGCCTATAACCATCTATGTTATTAGTTTTTATGAATGAAAGCTGTAACTTCTGGAACATCTGGGCTGGCTTGTATTTCTTATCTTTCTGCACTTGGGTGGATTCTGCACAATGTAATAGTTTAATGATCCATCTGTGAGAGCAAAACTAAAGGAGTTGGGACTCCAGGTTGGTCTTCCTGGTGACACACTTACTCACTGTGAGCTCTTGAGGTGTAATCCTATTTGTTTTGTTCGATCGTGTACACAGATACATTAACGTTAACTGCCCTTGTAGGAATGTGATTAAGGCTTAGTCAGATAATGCTTGTTAGGGGCTTTATGGTTATCTTCAACTTCATCCTTGGCAGGAAGATCTTTTGTAATTGTGAAATGATGCTTATTTAGTTTATTTCATGACAGCAATCATATTTTTCATAAAGCAATCTGCAATTCTTTCCCAAGCTGGCTGTAATGAAGGCAGAATTAAAGTTTTACACACATGCTGCATTTAATAAGAAACATTCTGTTCAAAATGTATACCATTGGTTGTTCATTCTTGTCAGTTGGTATGTTTTCATTTTTTTCTAAATTAGGTTTTCTCGAACTATCATCTGCTTTATAAGCAGCCCTCATTGTTTCCTCCAGCACTTCTGAGATTGCAGAAGTTGCTGCAAGTAATTTTGTGAGATGTTTCACAGTTGTTGAAACCCTATTTTTGAAGTCTGATACAGTGTTTTAATTGGGTTTGTTACTTTTAGACAGAGTCTCATCCTTATCATGATGAGAAATCATGTGCTGATTATACATTGCAAAAAGAAACTGTATTTTTAGGGATACGCGGTATTAAGTGCTTTCTTCTGCCAGAATATTGCCCAGTCGCATCATATGCCTCTAAAAGACACATATCAAAGAGGATTATCTTAGGTGGTTACTACTGTAATCAAATCAGTTTAACTTGTATGGAAAAATATATAACTAAATTGCCTGAGTTTAGCCTTAAAACAGATGCCTGTCCCCTGCTTGAGCATTTCATAAGCATGCACTCGGGTAAATTGGTTTAATCTGTATTACCAAGGTATCTTTCAGCTGAAATGCAATGCTGAAGTCCTAGCTGCTTGTGATCACAAAAGATTCCCCATTACCATGCAACAGTATTTACATTTGGTCCAATTTTCTCTTTCTCCTTGAGTTTAGTAAATGTAGGACTTGAGAGAAAAGTGTTGTGATTTGCCCTGTAAATACATTGTGTCAAATTGAAGAAAAAATGTGGATAATTTCAGTCAAAATAAAAACCTCTTTCATTTTTTACATGTATTTTTCTGTACAAGAGGGATTAATTCCTTGCAAATTCCAGAACTTGAATTATTCATGGTAAAAAATGCATTTAAACATATAAGAAATGGCTGTGATCAGTTTTAAAAATATATGGTGAACTTGAGTGTGTTTTCTGAAACGGAGTCCTTGTTTGCCCAAGTTCATGAAACTAGATTTTCTTTTGTGGTTGGAATATTCTATGTTCCACATGCTTTCACTGTGAAATTATAGATGAATTATTACCCTCACTAACTGAAAAGTTGGTAAGGAAGTTTAGAAATGCATTTTGGTCACAAATATGTGACACGTAGTTCTTTTTAAGTTTTTATTTTATTTTATGTTATGTTTTTGGAAAAAATTGCCAATTGGATCCATGCTTTTGCATAAACTGTTACTTGTATTTGCAAACACAAAATGCTGTATGTATTAGCAAATTATACCAGTGTCAACCTCAAGTATAAAGGATGTCTTGCAAATTTTGCTTGGAATTCCTCCAAATGTAAGATCACACTGGTCTTCTCCTTTGGAAGGCTGTTCAGATGTTGATATGACATTCTCACAGCATGAAGCTTGAGGCTAGATTTCAAAAAGCAGCCGTAGATGAGTTATGAGCGGGCCCAGGATACCTCTAGTAGTTCGGACAGTGCTGAAGT
Organism: Piaya cayana; assembly: GCA_013389865.1. Lineage (NCBI taxonomy): Eukaryota > Metazoa > Chordata > Aves > Cuculiformes > Coccyzidae > Piaya > Piaya cayana. The sequence goes on along the minus strand of WAAB01002965.1, from coordinate 32,331 downwards.
TTCCACAGCCCACGTGCACCACTGCCTATATGTTTATAAATTCTGTTTAATTTGTAAGTCACGTACTATGTCATACTTACCAGATTATAATGAATCTTGGATATAACTTTCTCCTTTTTTTTTTAAAACCAATTTGCAGTATGAAACGAAATTGGGATGTTAGGAGTGTTAAAACCAGCATTCTAAAACCACATGAAGTTTTCGTCAAAGTTCCTATAATGTACTGATGGATCCTAGGAGAGTGTTCAGAAAGGGATGAGGAGGAAGCTCCTTTGCTTAGCTTAGCTCATGAAGTGTTCTGTGCGCAATTGTGCACAAAATGAAGAAAAATGTATTTCCATAGGGAAAAAGGTCAGGATTCTCTGAGTGTAACACCAAAGAAAATAGCAAGTATTTGAAAAAAGCTTCACAAATTCTTTTACCTTTTCAGAAATCCAAAGGCAAAGATTCTTTGCTATTCTCTTCTGCACAGCATCAGCTTGTCTTTTTCTTTTCCATTTCCTGCTGTAAGAAATATCTCTGAACCATGGTTGTTGTTTAAAACTCACACAAAACCCAGAAGAACTTGCTTTTGTGACATAAGTTCTGTTTAGCAAAATCACTTTGAAAGATATTAATGATAGTGGCAAAATACAAGCTCAGTTATTTTAACTAGCAAATCAAATGCATGTCATCTTGGCTTTCCAGAAGTACTTAAACTAAGGAGTTCTACGATCTCTTCATTTGTAGCATGATTTCAGTGTTTAGGACAGCTGCAAGGGCTGTATTCGAGGGAGGCCAAGCACAGTTTCCTTTCTGTAGTGTTTGAAATGCATTTAACTCCTTTAATTATCTTTGGTTTATATAATTTGTTAAACTGCAAATATGTGTGGGTAACAAGCATAGTATTTGAAGTAATTTACTTCAGCAGAAATTTTAAAATCCAAGATAACTGTGTTGTCTTCATCTGTAAATTGCTGTGGTATATTCAACATGGCAAATAGTGGCTTTTTAAATGCAGGTAGTTAAGGTAATTGGTGATGCTACATCATAGTATTGTTAAGAAAAATGTTTCTGCTTAGTCCTATTAAAGTAAACAACAGAAATAGAAGTTATTTAAAATTCCTCTTCACTTTTTGCTTTCACTTCTGCCATTCCATGCCAGATTATATTACTGTTTACCAAAAATTTTCATATGCAGGTTTTCAAAGGACAGATTTAGTGGCAAGGTAACTTAGTAGTTAGCCCAAATGTGAGACATGAGGAACTTCTGCATCACAAAGTCCTACAAACTCTGTCTTTCTTTGACTTAGTTCCTTAATTTTATTATACTGTAAAAAACAAAACAAAACAAAATAAAACAAAACAAACCTTAATTCTTCAATTAAATCATTTGGACTGTTGCATTCAAAATAGCATCAGAGTTCTGATTAAACCTCTTTGTCCATATCAGTTAATACACTGAAATAACAGTACTTGTCGAGATTGCCTGCTGGAGTTCCAGTTCCTGGCAGAACTGCCTGAGAATTCAGGGCTTTCTGTTTTCAAACCACACAGAAAACATGCAGTTTTACTTTAAAACAGGTACAGTCTTTAATCAATGTGAGCCTGCATCAAGGACAAAAATACTAAAAATTCTGGCCCAGTGTCACAGGGTTTCTTGCTGTAGATGTGAATGAATTTATACACTTGGGTAAAATAGATAGGTCTCACAAAATAAAATTTGTTTCCATTTGAAGACCACATCCTTCTTCTGAAATGGAGTCAATATTGGGCATAGGTAAAACTCTCAACATGGAATATTCTTTCTGAGCTTATCTATGTGACAAGTCATCAGATTGTAGTATGTCTGTGCTTTAATATGTTAATGAGTGATGAACAAATATATAAAACAGCTGCCCCACAAGATGATTGATTGCTAATAAGACACATTTTTAAGTTATATGTTAGCAGAAAATATATGTCTTTAAGCAATATGTAATAATATATACATATATTTTAAGTGTTTTCTAGCATAAAAGAGGTACATGACCAGAAAACAAGAATATCTGAAGTTTATTGCTGAAGTTTGGAGGACTTGCCAGGTATTGGACTTTGTTGGGAGATGGATGTAATGAAGAGTGAAAAAAGAATAATCCAGGGTGTCTCTGTTATACTGGAGGAGTTAAGAAGAAATAAGCCACTGCAGCTCAGTATTGACTGAGCAGATAGCCAGACACAGGCTTGCTTGTAGGAAAGGAAACAGCATAAAAGTAGTTAAATCTGACAGCAGTTATTTGCTTTAAAATTGCTTACCCAGGTTAGGTTCCCTGAATATGACAACTGAGTAGGAGGAAGAGGGCTTGTTTGTTAATAGCAGTAAGTTCCTCTCAATTGGAGTACCACCAAAAAGTACCTTCCCAGGAATTTACTCAGGACAGCGCTTACGCTTGCTCCCACTGTGTCTGTCCCACTTCCCTGGCCCTGCTGTTTCTTACACTGTGGCAAAATTTCATGGAAAAAAATGTGGGGAGGCAGATTCTTTCTGCTACATGTGCTGCTTTCTTGGATAATGTGTCTGTGGTGAAAGTGGTGCTGACCATTCTGTGTTATGGAGTTCACTAACAGACTGGTGATTTTACTGTCCTGTCAAGTGAATCTTTGGTTTCAGCAGATTGACTACTTTGTTATCTCCCTGCATTGTGCATCATAAGGTCTCAAATTCTTAAAATTCTATTCATTGATAAAATTTGGTCACAATGCTGTGAGAGAAGTGGCTATGTTTTAAAATAGCTGAGATAATACCATCTAGGGATGGTATCTGGTTGATATCAGTTCTTGGGCATTTGTTTTGTTTTGTTTCTATGAGAGGACTGTTATCTAAATAAACACAAGGTTGACAGAGTGCAAGAGCAGGTTTTCTCTGATAAAGCAGGCTAAAGCTTTCCAGATACAGCACTTGGGCAGATAGGTGACTGAAGATACCAAAGCATTTAGTCCTTGGAGCCTCCCAGAAATTATCACAGAATCATCATAGACTCATAGAATGCCAGATTAGAAGGCACCTCAATAATCATCTGGTTCAATTTTTTTAGGTCATCTATAATTTAATTGAGGAGGATCAGAACCCTGTCAAGCTGAATATTAAAAGTGTCCAGTGTAGAGGAATCAACTACTTCCTTGGTGAGATTATTCCAGTGTTCAACTGTTCAAATAGTAGTCCTAGGCAAGTACAAGAATTGGCAGTTGCTAACACGGGGAAGAATATAAGCTAATACCCAGCAACTAGGAGCAAGGGTTGTATTTATTAGTATGAGAATATTTCAGTCTGAGCACTTATAGCACCATCTATAATTTTCTTAAAGCTTTATGTGCAGTTTATTCTTCCATAAGATTAATAAAACAGTAAGACATAAGTTGGGTGTTTTTTGCAAGATTGCTCTCTGAGCTGTATTGAATCTAAGCTGAGTGTGCTGTCTTTCTCTCTATTCACATTCAAGATGCCACTCAATACCAATCTAAGAGGCCACTGTTGCTATTTACATTTCAGTAGAACCTTGGAGGCTACTGTTTTGTTACAGGATCTGACACACCAAAAATGAGGACTGTGGCTGTAGCTCTTTATTTAACAAATCAAGAAATCAACTGTGATCACCTTCAAAAAAGTTCCCTTCTGAGCTGATACAGCTCCAAACAATGCTCCTAATGTTCAAAGCAATTCCATGGATCATTTTCCGAAAGGCTGTTGAAGATCTCCATCAGTTTTGCTTTCACATCTTCTACCAACAAAAAAATGGGTTCCTTTCAACCCTGACTTGATCTTTGAGATCTCATCATTGTAAGCCTCAGTCAATAATTGAAAAGTCTCTGTCATGGTTTTCACAAGTTTCACAAGAAACTTAATGTTAGTTTGCTGTTCACTCTTGCACACCAATATTTTCTGACCAAGGGGAAGAGAATGTCTCTATTTGAACATGCATCCACTCGTACTGAGGGAAGTGATCAAGCTGAGTTTTATCTCACTGGACGAGCTTATAACATGTTCTATAACCATCTCTTTGCCTCTCTTTTCCCTCTCTTGGTTCCTGAGCTATAGGTTTAGTCTTGCTTTATTTGTGTCAGACCTCATATACAGCGAGTTGTCCAGGTAGCTATCTATGTTATTGTTGTGCAATCTATAAACCATGTGTTTTCAGAAATAGGCTATTGTAGTTTTGGCATCCTGACAGCAAAATGCTGTCAAAATCTAAGTTTTGAGCATGTTCAGAAGTGAGACTTCTCCAGGGTGTTTACTGAAGATAGGAATGCATAGTTCTGGGGGCAGGTATGAGGTGTATTTTTCAGGCTCAATATCACAAACTCTGCTGCTTGTGGTTCAGACTCAAGGAAGGAGCATCTCACAGCTGAGATTTATTTATTTTTTTTTCCTCTCTCCTAAGTTTTAGTGAAATATTTATTGGTCAGTTTTCTGAACTCACTCAGTGATAGTACAGTGTAATTTCACTAGAAATTTTAAAGATAAATAAGTGTTGCTACTCCATGGTTTTATTAGGGCAAAAGAGACCACAAAATATTTACTTCTAAAGCACAAGGGAAGTACAGTGGGATCTTGTTATTATTTTTCATTAACTTGTATTGGTTTCTGAGTGTTCAAGTGAGGACTTTTCTTCGACAGACTCACTGAAATTACATGCAGCATTGCAGCATTCAGAGCTTTTTTTTTTTCCCCCACTTGAACACAAATAGGAACACAGTAACCAGTGAAGCAGCAAACACAGATTTACTGGCTGAGCTGGTTTAGAATGAAAGAATAACTAGGATACAGCTCACAGTCTGCTACTCCAGTGTGGCTCTCATTGCAGGACATTTTAGTGGCTCTCTTAATTAAAATAAAATGTTCAGTCTTCTCCAGGTCTCAAGATGAATCTATTATGTCAGGGCTCACGCTCTGAGTTTGCATCTCTTGCACTCATGCATGCCCCAGTTTCATCCCCAGCTATGCGTGCCTCTCTTCTATATTTTGTCGTGCACTGTGGAAGCTTCTCTCTGCCAAGGGCATTCGCTTGCCTCCATGGAGTCCTCTATATCCCCCATGTCTGCAAGCAATTCAGTCTGACCATTTGTACAACTGGCTTTGAAAGATCAATAGCTTCCTCTGTGCTGCCTAACAACAGCATTTTAATAGAACACAGCATAAAGTCATAGAGTGAACTGAGAGATTAAATAGGTGCCATCCATCCCTGAAATCAATATGATGGAGCAGAATTCAAATCAATGTTGGTTTCCTCCCTGTTTTTGTTTTGAATCTCTATGGAGGGTTTGACCAAAGACAGATGAATTGTTCCGTGATATATAAGTGTGTTATTTTAACTGTGGTTTGATTTAATAAAAAATATAAGGAGAAAAAGAAATTAAGAAATGCCTAGTGGTAAATCTCAGAAGAAGAAAAGGAGAAGGTTTTTTTATCTGTTCTCATTATTTATGTAATGTATTTCTCTCTATTTTGCCTGTGGGTGGTATTACAAAACTTCTGTGCATTATCATTTCTACTATGTCAGCCATGACTTACCATCTTCATAGGACTTTATCCAAGATGACTCTTGTTGAATCTCTTTAATTATCCAAATACCGTGATCCTTCTCTATTACTTCTATTCCCAAGATACAGTGCAAAGCAGTCATTTATTGTAGCCAGTAGCAAAGAATAACTGTAAAACATGGATTGGATTGCCTCTTGTTTTGCTTTTGGTGAGAGTCAGATTTCATATGGAAAGGAGTTCAGATTAGGTTAGAGACACATTTTTCAGAATTAATAAAAAAATTAAAGCATTATCTTTAGAATAATTATTGCAATTAGGTTAGGGTTTTTTTATAATTTGTTATGATTTTTCAGGTTTGCAAGAGAGCTTACTGCAGTGCTGATACCGTTTTAACAAGCCTGCTGCAGGCAAAGCAACTTTAGCAACATCTGTGCTTCAAGGGGGTACCTTGCTGAACCAGCCATGGGTCTGGGACACTGCATCCCAGAAAATCACACAGTTCTCCCATTGCTGACTTGGTGTGATCATTCAGGTGAATCTATTGAGTAAAACATAGTTCAATATTAGACAGTCTGATAAGGACATGAGAGTAATTATTACCTCATAGCTGAGTTATCTGTGAGAAGCCACAGCCACCATCACTAAAACCTTTGTGTCTGTCACAGAGGAACCTTTGGAAAAAAAATGTTTTGCTTAAAATACATCATTTGCCCATCAGATATCCTCTGGCTTCAGCTATGAAGAACAAGCACAGTCTCTTTCTTGGCCTTTTACTGCACTACAGAATGCATCTTCACTTGGCCACTGCTCCTGTTGCCTGCCAGATTATCCTTCTCTGTTCCCATAGATTTTGAGAAAAATGTATTTTAAGAACCTGTACTATCTTTGCTGGTGTCTCTGTACAGGAGGATTTATAGTAGGTGTTTCAACTATTGATATTGGATTTTAAAGAAAAGTTACTCTGTTTTCTCACCCTTTATGAAGCAAAGAAGAAGAGTCAGTGTGGTTTCCTGAGAGGACAGGAGGAACTGAAGCAACAAGGATCTCTTCGGCTCCCTTCCTTCCTGTATCTCTCAGCAGCCTGCCCACATAACTTATTGTCATTGCTCCATGGAGGTTAGTTGGGCTGCAGCAAAGATTGAATATCCTTTTCTGCAGCTGAATTAACTTTCTAGATCTGAGTAGTACATCAAGGTATCAACTGCTGCTCTAGTTTTAATTATTTATTTAATTATCTGTTCTGAATTCATAACAACTGTGAGTATTTCCAAGACTTGCAAGTTCAGGATCAGACCACCAGCACGGCTTTGTAAAGGCAGATGTTCCTATTAAAATGAGGTGTTTTAATTGTGATTTGGAAGCACTGCTCTAGGATATATCACTTCTCTAGTTCTGGCTTGCTCCAAGAAGTACTGCATGATCCAGTCAAGACAAGACAGTCTGTGGATTAATGCTGCCCCAGATCAATGAACAGAGGAAGGGGTTGTTTCCGTTTCTTCTCTTTCTTCACTAGAAGTGAATACACCTAAACCCCAAAGCCTTTAGTGTGTTTACTTACATCTGTGATCCTACCCACTGTCACTACTTCAAATCCTGCCGTGTTCCTCATGCTTCGTTTCACCACACATAAGCATTAGCAATGTCTTTCAGGATAGAAATTGTCTGTTAGCTTGATCTATCTTAGTTCCAGAATTTCTTTAATTTCAGTAGGCATCCCAGAATTCCTGTTGACACATTAAATGGGGCATAGACCCAGGCAGCAGAGCAATGGTCTTTGGGGAAGGCGGCTAATTTGAGTAATTCCAGCAACCTGGGGATGCAGTGATTAATGAGGAAGGGACTTCTAGCTGGCCTGTAATTTAAGCAAGCTGACAAAATGTGTTGAATTAAATTCTGGTTTGACTGACAACATTGCTACTGAAATCTACATCAGGACTTTTTCTTTCTTTCCTGATATATATTTATTCTGGAGTATGCCTGATCTTGGGTGTCCTAGACTTTATGTCTCAATATGCTGAATTGCAAATCTAGATGTTCTTTTTTTTTTTCCCATAAGCAATTTACATTAAAATGCTGAGACTTTAAATTGTGGTAAAGATTATAAAATACGCAAACTCGTATTCATGCATGCATGCATGCATATGTAGATTTCACTGGATCTCCGTTTCCTCTGTGGCATAGTAAAATCTGCTTTTTTGTCAGTCACAAAACCACACAAGTCAACAAAAATCAGGTTTTGGGAGGGATTGTTATGGACCCATTTAAATATGGAAAAAGTGTAGCAGTAAGATTCATTACTTTGGTGTGCTGTCAGAAATACTGACTCATGGCAAGTGGAAATACAGGTGCTCGGGTCTTGCCTTTCCTTTTCAGCAGACGATCTGAGTCCTGGCACCCATTGAGGTAACACACTCAGGTGACTTCTGATCACTGCACAGGGAGAGCAGCTGCATTTCTGTTCCAGTGGTGGACAGATATGCTGGAAAATACTATAAAAGTGGTGATGTTTGGGGTGCTTCAGTTTCCTTTCCTGTGGGAAACTGGAACTTGCTGTATCACTTATCAGCTGATAAGCATTTGATAGATATTTTGGGGCAATGACAAAAAATTAGTAACAGTATTTCTAGTAACAATTCAAAAACAGATAGAGAGAGGGTAAATTTGGATGTAAAGAAAATACAAGGTAGCGTAGTACATGAAAAAATATTTGTTTAAATCAGACGTAATATTTTTCAAAATTATAGAAATTTTTCATAGGAAAAGAGGTAGTTCACATTCTAGGTCAACTTCTTTCTCCATTTTTTCGAAAAGTTAAATATATTTTCTATTAGTTTCAACATTTTAATTTTCTATTTCATGCATTAATTCCATGTAGAAATTATTTTTGTATGTACATCTATCCATACATTAGATGCTTTCATGTAAAAAATTAGCAAATCTGTCTTGAAAGCCTAACCAAATGTTACCCTGGTTTCACAGATAATAAGAAATTTCTAATTCCACTGCTGCTGGCAGGAAATGAGCACAACCAGTGCAAGCAGGAGCTTTACAACATGTAAACTGCTCTAGCTAAACGTGCAAAGCATGTCACAGCCTTCTACCTTGTGTTTCTCTGCCTGCTGCCTCTCTTTGCAGCCGTTCCAAACACCTTCGATTTGGCTGTGTCATGACCATATATATGCCTCAGTTGAGAGGTTATTGAAGATCTGTATTTTCTCTTCATGAGTGTATCTCTGATTCTAATTCATAAAGTCTACTGTATTGAAATTTACTCTCATTTATCTATTCTTTTAATGCTGTGAAAGAATGCTGTACATTTGGGGGTTTTTTCTTTGTAAAGATTTATATATTGATTTCTAGTTAGCTGGATTTTGTTGCTTTTTTGCAACTGCTACTGTTTTGTCTCTGTAGAGATACTGTCTTAATGTTAACTTCATGTGAAGATCTTTGTATATCTGAGAACTTAATTTTTCCATTAAAGGAAATGGGTCTTTCATAGAAATGGGGGTTTTGTGGATTTTATCAGATGGTCAAAGAAAATAATTTCATTTGCAATGAAAATATCTACTGATAAACATTCCAGTGGGTCTCTTCCAACCTGGTTATTCTATGATTCTGTGATTTTTAGCTAGGTTTTCAAAACTATCTGTTGGTCATGACGCATGTGATAGGACTACACAATACAATTTACAGCTGTTCACAATATTACTGAAAGGACACATGTTGAAGGCTGCTAGCACAGATATCATGAACAGCAGAGAATAGCCTTACTTTGCCAGCAGAGTTATTGCCTGTGTGCAGCATGGGGATGGTGCATAAGCAGTGGCATCAAAGTTAGTGAGGTTGGGTGTTCTCCAGTGTTCAAATGCAATTACAAGGCTGTGACCCACCTGTGGGTAGCTGGTGTCTCTCTTGCATAGGGAGGGCACTGTGAGTGACGGGCTGCAGAAAAGCAATATGTAGTTATGTCAAATTGTTCAAACAAAAATTGCTAATAGTACAAAAATGTTCATTTTCTAAGCTAGCCTTGTGTATAGAGTGAATATGAATTTTCTTCCTGAAGACCAGGATGGAGAACAAAGTGCATAGTCATACTGATCTCAGGTGTGCTTCAGGACCCAAACCGCTCCAACTGCCTCTAAGTGGCAATAGCTGTTTGGCATCACTGCACTCTGTACCAATTTATCACTTTAAAAAAATTATCTTTCCTTGTTTTGTATAAATGTGCTTTATAAACAAAAAATCCAATTTTCTACAAAAAAAAAAAAAGATGTGATCAACCTGAACTTCTCCCAGATAGTTTCTGCTGTTCTTAATATGTGTTTGGAAGGAAGTGACTTTTTATTTTAACTTACTTAATTTAAATTATTCATTAAATTCAAAGGACCAAGAAAAAAGTGCTAAGAACCTGCCTTGTTTGTCAAAATCCTTGTAAGGAGTGTCAGTAGGGCTTATTGGTTTTGTATGCCTATTTTAAGGGATATATCTGAGGGATATGAGTGGAGGGAGGAAAGAACATCCAAGAAGAGCAATTACTGGGTTTCTTGTGAAAACCAAGCGCCTTTGAGGTGACCATAGTCAAATGAATGAAATTCAAAGGAATCTGGGTCTGATCACAGCATGACTGACCCTGTGGGCCTGATGTGTGCTACTGGAAGACGATGCTAAGGTGCTGTCATGTTAAATTATTGGACCTGTCCCAAGGCAAGGGCTCACATGCCACATCTTCACCATGAAGGTGTGGCATTATCCTTTCAGCACTGTCCCTTTCCTGTCCTAGCCAATGTTTTCTTTACATGTATAATATTGGCCATAATCTTTTGCATAATTTATTTTTTTTATTACAGTGCAAATTAGCCCATTTATGCTCACCTAGTTTCTCCTTGAAATAGATTTTTAAGTGTGGTGTTTCTCTTAACTTTTTTAGTAGAAGTGTAAAGGGAATTGGCTTCTGTCGGTATAAATTTAAGTGAAAACTCCCTCGACTTTCTCCTCTTTTCTGACTGTTGTGTACTTTGGAATGATTTACCTGGCATGTCTGGAAATGTTGACATGGTGAAACAGTTGTTAGGTTTCACCACAGAGGAGACTGAATACACATGCAAAGAGACTAAGAGCCCTTGTGAACAAAAATGGCTATACTGCAGTGGTAATTCTGGCTCATGAAATTCTAAACTGCACGCGGTTCTTTTTTCTTCTAAACAAGAAAACATAAAAACCATTAAGACATTCAGACATGTTATAAACTTCAGATGTGTTTTTTTGAAATAAAATAGCAGACATCTATCTCAATAAGGTTTTAAACAATCTTTCAACTTCAAGACTTTGTTACATTATGCCCTCAGGAACCTATTCTTATTATAATTGTGATCCAGAGGAAATATTCTTGAACAGTAACACTTTTCTATGGTAATAACACAGTAGATATTATACTGAATTGATGGTTGTTTAAAAGCTTTTTGCTGGCATGATGTAGAATGGTCCAACAGCTTTGAAACAAGATCCTAACTTTGGTTTGAATCAAGAACTGTAATAAGGGACAAATATGTTCTTAGGAAATGTGTGGAAAATTAGCAGGTTAAAGATTAAAAGGATGAAATTATTAATAAGAATTTTTCTTTTATTTCACAGAATGGCTGCTGTTGTTGCTATTAGAAGTTTTGTGGCTAAAATTAAAGGATTTTATCATCACTGTTCTCTTGTAATCTGTTACTTTAATGACAGTGCAAGGGTATTGTGGGATCAGTTTCACAACCAGTAAATGAATCTGGTTATGTTAACATTCAGGGTAGTTTGATTAATATTATCAGCACCACAGCTATAATAATAATTGTTCTAGAATTTGTTTTGGAGCCCAGAACAGTGGCACTTCCAAATCTGAGAAGATAAGATCAAATGAATTATGCAATTAGTGACTGTTGTATGTGACTGCTGGGGGTTTGAGTATTGTTGGCATCTTTGTAGTCTGCTTTCTGATCTAGAAAAGTCAAGACAGCTGAAAGTACAATCCATGCTAAAAAGCTAGCTTTGATAGAGGACCTTCATGTCCTGTTCAACTGTTACTATACATCAAAGTTCTCTTTTGGGCAGGAAACTATGGTCAAAGTTTACCAAAATCAAGTTCTTTGTCATGTTTTTCAGCAAGTCTTGACAGATCTGACAGAACAAATTCATCTAATTCAATCTAGAGATTAGTTTTTAAAGTTAATTGGGTAATTCTGTTAATGCGTAATCTGTATTATTTGATATCAGAAATGTCTTTTTTATTATTTTTGTGTATTCCTGACTAAAATGAGGAAAACCCCACAAACCAAGTCTGTAAACCACAAACTTCTACTGGCTTTTGTTTGGTTTGTTTGGCTCTTGGCATGTGTGTGTGTTTTCTCCATTTTTAGAGAAGAAAAAAGTGTATGAGTGTCTTCTTGGTTTTTTTCAACATGAGGATCACTGGCAGTTGAGGAATGCATCTGTAGAAATATACATATCTATGAGTTCATTTATCAGGCCAAAGTTAGATGTTTCATAGCTCTGCTATCATTTTCACAGGGGCTATGGGCCTAAGTGTTTATCCTCAGTCCTTGAAGTAAAGGAAACCAAACTGGGGTAGTCATCATGATCTCTTCTGACCTTAAAATCACATCTAATACCTTTGAAATCTAACAGTGGAACTGGCTTTCATCGTTGGTCTCCGTCATGGGGCAAAAGCAGTGTTTTGGATTTCAATTTCCTCTAGTTTACCTTGCTTGGGTTTGTTAGGTGTTTTTTGGTCACCCAAGAGTCAGGTTCAAAGCAGCAGTAAGGAAACAACCATTAACATCCAAATGCATTTCTTTATTGGATATATTTCACCTTACTAAAAAAAAACCTTGTTTCAAAATTGAAAACCTGCAATGGATGAATTTATGCAGACGCGTGGTTGACTCAAAAATACTCTTGATCTTTGGTTTAGTAGAAGCGTTGTCTACATTTTTGTTTGTAATTCAGAATTTTTGAATCATACTCATTTTACTTTTTTCCCTTTCATTATTAAAAACAGTCTGAAACACAATTGTGAGAGTGCTTAATATCTGTACATAGTTAAGGAAAACAAAAAGTGAGTTTGCCAAGACTTCTTATCTGTCAGATTGATACATGTCTGCAATTCCACATTTTTTAAATGTATACTTAATATTGAAATGTAAGAAGTGAAAAGCTGGTGCATAACCTTAGTGATGGTTTATATCCTCTTTCAAAGTTTTGCATTATTTTATGTTTTTTGAGCTGCAGTCATTTTTCTGTGTGCTGTATCTGCCCTGAATATTTTCTTTTCTAAGAATACATACAGCAGGCAGGTTTTAATATGCATAGGGATCTGACATTTATGTGTAACTGTTCAGAAAGTGAATTTATTTGACCACAGGAGCACAACAGAAGTTGTATTTAAAAATGAAGTAAATGACATCATAAATTAACTTGAGGAATAATGAGAGAGCAGCGTGGAGGAAGATACAGAAGTGACTGAAAAGGGGAGAAACAGAGCTGGGAATAACTTAAAGTTAAAAAACAAATGATAAGTGGCAAATAATAATATTTTCATATTAGAACATGACCATTGTTTATAACCATTATAATAGTTAATTGAAGCAGTGAGTACAAAAAAAAACAAACAAAAAACCCCCCAAAAACCCAGACGAGGGATAACACCGAAAGATGCCAGACATAGCTATAATAATTACTGAAATATCACTTTGAAAGACAGGTCTAAAATTAAAGTTTCTCTTATTTATTTAGGTTGTAATAGAATGTTTGTCCCATGTCTGTTATAAGAGATTAGAAGTCATTATTGACTGTCCCTCCATAAAAAAACTGATAGCAACAATCAGTTGCAAGGGGAAGTTAGACTCCTCTAACCTAGATGATTAACCTTGTCGTATTTTTGCTGGTAGAGCAGATAACACTGTCAGATATTTTTTAAGCTCTTTCTGTATTCAATATGTTTTAATAAATTTAGAAGAGAAAGGAGATCAGTGTAGAATGGAAGAGAAAGCCGACTGACGCTTATCTTCTTGTCACTTTACAGTATGTCTGGAGCAATATACACAGTTGAGTAAATACTACATTTGAGAACATATTTGTAAAAATTCTTTTTCATTTTCATTTTATAAACCTTTTGAAATCTCTAGTTCTGTAAAGTCAAACATAGTTTTAAGTTCTGCTGTAGTTACAAAGTGTAGTTTTCCTGTAAATGGAATAGCATATTGATAAGTTTCACTCCGTTAAAGCAATTTCTACTGTACTTCAAGCAACACAAAGAGACTGGTTTGCCAGTCAGTTCTATTAGTGGTAAGTTAAGAATGACCAAATGGAGCCTGTAAAAAGTTGGTAAAAATAAAAAGCTGTAAATAAGATAATTTAATCTCTAAAATGCCACTTTCACAGAGATTTCTCTATGATAGTTTGATGATGTAGTCTATAATGTGGATTTCCACAGTATTGAAAGGCATGATGTGGATGGCCACAGTGTAGAAGGCCATAATTTACAAGAAAGTGTCCTGGAGTGCATGTTCCTCAAAAGTTCCTTTTGAGGCAGACAGATCACTAGGAGCGCTTAGTAAAGGTACCACTGGTAAAGAGTCAGCTAGAACCTCATCTCACAGTCATATCAGTTTGATCAAGTCAAGAGCTCTTGATCATATTTTGCCAATTAAGGATCCTACTTGGAATATTTTTTCCAATAGGGTTTTAAGATCTATTTACACTACAGTCTGTGTAACCTAACCTAGCTTTATATTAGCTAATTTAGGTATTAGTAGTTTTATTTCCTCAACAGCATGGAATTCACACAAAATTCTGCAAAATTGCAAGACTGCAAAACCCATTTATGTTTATACAAGTACAGACATGTGGATGCAGGAAAAACAATGCAATGTGTTGTAAACAGAACAGCTGTATTAACTATAATATTAACTATAATAATATTCTGTATTATGTTGTGTTATTTTTGGCATTATGCTAAGAAATAGGGGCTATAGGTGAATATTGGTGTTCTACTAAGATATTTAATTGGCTTGTCCGCATTATGTTCCCTCTAAAAGACCTCTCAATGTTTCTTAACAAGTCATTTCTTATATTTGGATCCATCCTACCTTGAAATTTTCATTAACCTAAAAAATACAGGCACTACTGATAACCTATAACTCTTTTGATGTGCTTGAGCAGAGCATCTGACTGGAGAATATGTCTCCTTGATAAGTTACATGTGCCTGATTCTTATCTGAAATCAAGAATAAACTGGAATTACATTAGCATAAAATAGACTATCCTGCTCTGTGTCTCAAACAGAGCTTAATTCTATACCAACCGAAAAACTGAATGAGCCTGCAAACCTTCCTTCTAACCCTTAATTAAACGAGCGTCTGGATCTGTTGAATTAGTTCCTCTGGGATCTTGAATATGGATTTCAGGATCAGAATATTTATGTCCATGCGTAAAAGATGATTAATAGTTTGTTGAATAATGGATGATGTTCGGCCTATCTTGAAAGAGACACTTTTGAAATGTTCCTGTTTCCTTGCACTTTATCTCCCCATTTGCATACAATAAAGTGAACCTTGAGAAGGTGGGAAGTGCTGCTGGAGGGGAGGGCAGCTGCCAGGATGGTGCAGCTTGGACAGCTCTGGGACCTTTACCCACATCACAGAGCATCATCTGTCCTACACCTCTTGTGACAAATTCAAGACTGGGACCTGTGAAGACTAGCAGATTCTGATCTGGCATTATTTTGGGCCTCTTGTGTTCACATTTTACACTAATCATGGTCACAGTTAGAAAGCATAGAAAACAGCAGCATACGAAATTCAAAGTATAGGTTGTTTGGGTTTTTTCCCAGATAATTCTGTATTGCTCACAAGATTCTGACTACCCAAAACCAGGTTTATTTTGTGTTGTTAGTTTTTGTCAGATTTCTCTGAGCACCAGAGGCATTATCTAGACAACTCATGAGAAAGGCTAATAATCATATTTATTTGTTATGGTGTTTTAAATTTCAGGAAAGAAGTACTGATGCATCAAGTCCTATAACCTGAATCTAATCCAAAATTCCAAGTGACTGTTGGCATATTTAAATTCTTTGCTGAATAGAGGCTAAAATTTGGCTTAGCATTAGAGTACACAGTTTGTGTTGACTGCAGTGAGAGTCTCGTGCTTGTGTCCATGGGAAGGCTGGCTGGCAAGGCATAAATTCAAGCCCATGGAGAAATCCAGAGTGAATGTGATGACTGTGTCCATGTGCAATGTTGTAATTATCTTCCAAGCTCCCTTTATCATGTATTGGCAACTGTTGAAATGAAAAGATAATACTGTTTGTGTATGAACACGAGGGAGTTTACTGCACTTGTTTGTTGGATGATGGATTAAATTATATCAGTGCTAATGTTATAGTTAATGAGTTAGACACATTCAAAACTGTCTGAGATCGCCAAATTCTTAGAAATTAAGGAAAGATAGAAAATTAACAAAAGCAGCATAACCATAATGTATCTGCTGCTTTCCTTTGTATATTTATTCTGCAATAATTAACTTGTAGAGGTTAGTGCTCAGTATTTCATTAGTTAAAGTTCTGCTTGCTTTGCTGTATAGAAAAGTTTATGTTAACATACAGCATCCTTATCAAGTAATTAGAGGTTGTTCACATTATACTATCTGCAGAATGGTGGAAGGAAGAAGACTTGAAGGGGTATTTATTAGATAACTCATTAAAGAGACAACTAATAGTATTTTGCCATGACATCAGAGGGAGTTCTAGGAGGAACAAACAAGTGTTCAACTCTTTCTAAAAGATGATATTTGGATGATCAGCTTGTCAGGAGCATGAGCAGTAAGCAATGTTTCTGGTGACAGCAGTCAAGGGACAAAAGCTACATGTCCCTGCTTGCCTGTCATCTTTTCTACTGTGTGGCATTCTTTCTATTCAGTTATTAGTGCCTCTTTTCTCTCCTCCCTCTGTCCATCTTCCTCCCACCTCCTGGCTTTCTGGTTCATGTATTTCCTGGGCATTCCCTCCTCCTCTCAACCCTCTGTCCCACTGCTTTATGACATTTAAACTATGTTCATACAAACGTGCATATTCTCTCTTTTATGTCCATCAGCTGTGTAGTATCATCAGTTGTATCAAGTACCTGCAGACCTTCTGTCACCTTTCTTTTCTGACTTTTTGTTTTAAAAGTGATCTTATTTTCCATCGTTGCTTCTGTAGTAAACTAGTATTAGGATTGTCAGTGCCCTTTTCAGAGAAATTGTTTTATCTTGGTTTTAATTTTATTTATTTATTTATTTTCCTTGTCACCCAGGACATTTGTCTCTTAGCTCAGTTCTCTTGATGAAGAATGCCTCATCCTCCCTTCTGGGCAGTGACCCAAATCTAGTGACCTGAGCTGTCCTAGAAGAATGCCCCTGTGATGTTGGTTGACAGATCAAAATATAGTTGAAATTTTACACAGTGATTCGTTCAAATCTGAGGGCTATGCAATATTAATATTTTAAAATGAGGGTTTAAAACCATCATGGAAAGTTAAGAGGGAACCTGGAGGAGGAAGGCGCATAGTCTGAGATTTAACCTTTAGAGCAAGTCTTTACATCTCTTCATTCTCTGCGTTTAGTCTTGTATATTAGGTTTTTTTTTCCTAATGCATGAATTGCTGTGTCTAGATCTTTATCAGGGGAAATACTGATGAACCAAGTTGGGTTATAAAGCTCAGCAAGAAGTCAAATAGGACCCCACAGGTTTTGCAACCAAGTTAGTTATGATTAGGCTCTTCTGGTTCCTACTATGATTTATAAGGGCTTTTCAATTTGTTCAGGTGTTGAGTACATTTCGCTTTAACATTGTCAACCTCTCTACCTATAAAGGCTTGAGATTTCCTCTTTAAAATTAATGATGGCCTTACATACGATGGATGAACAGAATGACTGCCAGTGCTTGGCGCCAAATCTATAGTCTTCTGTTTTATTTTACTAAACTACTTAAACCAATAAAAAATAGTTTTATATATTACTAAGTGCTGAACATCCTACTAGTGAAGTTTCCCTGGATTCTCACTTCCGAGAGCTACTTGGTTACACAGATCAACCTTGCTAACATTTATAAAGGACTGAGCTTTGATAGTTCAGTGAACCTAATTAAGCATGTGGACTACATGAAAGCTTTTTAACATAGTATTTAGAAAAATCACACCAATAAAAATCAGCTGTAGTGATATCTGGTTGGCAGTTTTTCATTGGAATGATTTTCTGATAGATTTTAATGGAAAAGCATTTATTTTGTTAAAAAAACTATTACATTGAAATTTAGAATTTTTTTGACATGCCTAAGAGATTTAATTTTGACAAGATAATAAAAAAAGAAACAAGCCAGAGTACTGAGCTGTTTTAACATCATCTGTCTTGTATCATGCGTTGGGTTCTCTTATATATTTCTTGTACATGGTGATCCTGAGAGACTGAAGGGCATTGTAGGAATTTATTCAGTGGGATATATAATATGCTTTAGCAACTGGTTCACAGAAAAAAAAAATCGAGAATTAGTATTGCAGTGAATAGAAAACAGGGGAATATGATTTAATGCTGGAATGGATGAGAACTGCAAAGGATTTTTCTAAGGATTCCACTTTGTCAAAACATTTTACTTGAATTGAAAATGTCTAAACAAAATGTTTTGACAGTGCCCAACTTAGATTTTTCTCTGTGGAAAAGCTAAACTCTATGTCTCATTTCAGGAAGAAATCAAACTGCCTGATCTCCTCTGTGATAGCAGTTCCATTTTTTTCTCAAGTCTAATCATCATGCCACCTTCAAATACAGACATAAATTAGTATGATATTTCAGAGGAGAAGAATTCTTGGGCTGCTTCTAGAAAGGCAATAATTATCCTAGAGGAAGGATGATACTTAACTAGCAGAAGGGATTCTGAAAGGGTTCTACAGCATTCATGTTTTGGAAAGGAGGCAGAATGAGAAGATGTCAAAAGTGAATCTTGTTAAGCATTTCTGCTGGGTTTCTTTCCCATTCAAGTGGTCTCGTGCAGCATACGTAAATCGTTACGCTGAGAGCGTTCTAATTCAGGAGCATTTTGCTGGTACACTGCTATAACAAAGGAAGTCTGTATTGAAGTATGCATCTGGGATTTTGGTTATTATAAATTACATTCTTTGAAATGTCATTTAGAACTGGGAACTTAAATGATGTTGGAAGGCTCAGAGGATTAATTCTTCCTGAACAATAGACTGTCACTGATCACTCTGTAAAGTAATTATGCCAAATTTAATTATAATACAACCACATTGTATAATAGTCATAGTGTACCCAAAAGAGATTTTGAAAAGGTGCCTCACAAGCATATGGACTAGCTCTGAGTGCATAGTGGCGAATTACACATGTTATAATTGAGTACAACTTAATATTAGGCTTTCTTAATTAAAGGTTTGGGGTGGTGTGGGGTGGATTCTGGCTGGCACACTTTTGTTTTCAATATTATCAGCCTCATGGAACAAATGAACTCTTCCCTTCCCAGTTTACAGATACTGCCAAAAGTCCTTATGACTTCCAATAGCATTAATGTATTGAAATCAATTCCAGTATCACTGTAGTGGTAAAACCAAGAGTAATTGAATTGTTACAGGGCTGTAAAAAACCAGTCTCTCCTTCTAACATTTAAGCTGCAGGAACTACACTGTCATCTGGTGCTGATCTTCAGTGCCATCCACTCATGCAAACTGAAGGCAGCTACTTCACTATTTCAGTTCTCTCTCCTCCGTTTTCCATCCGTCTTCATGTTGCATTTAGACTATTTATAGAAATATCACTGACCCTTTTACTATATAATCAAACACTGATCCTGTTTAAAATTCCACTCCCATGGCAGGCTGGAGCCTAAGGCACTTGCGGAGCTGAGGGAACCACCAGGATCACAGTCAGTCCAAATTTAGAGTAGCATTCAAATGCTTGGGCAGAAACTTTTCCTGTGAAAAACAAAAGTTGTGTGAGTCATACATAAAGGAATGAAAGGGCTGCTGGTACTTCCACAGCTGAGATGACATAGCGCAGGAAGCCAGAACTGAGGTTTTATGCTTGTGTTATGCTAGGTCAAATATCTTGAGAGAAAGCTAATGAGATCTAGAGTATGAGTGTCAGAGTAATGAAGCAGGAATGGTGGTAGTGAGAGGCAGATGCCTTTGCTTTGCACTGCAACATAATGTGTTTACTACAAAGCAACAAAAATGGTAAGATGAGAGGTCAGAATTAGCAAAAAGAGTGCAGATCTGCTGAGTTTATGGATTTGTATTCACAGCAGGATTCAATTTGGCTTTATAGTCCAATGGAAAAAGCTAAATAAAATCTGTGAAGAGCAAGAAAGCCATTCTAATCTGAAATGCTTTCCTATTGCCCTCCTTTTACCTTATTTCTTTTGCATGTAACCATTTTGTTACATAAGAAATCTAGTCAAAGTATGAGTCTGGTGTCAGTGTTTACACCTAGCCCAGAGACCACTAACACTGTGAGCTGCAGGTCCTTCCATACAGCATAACTTGTAGTTGTACAGCAGATGATGCCAGCACATGCTCTGCACTTTGCTTCCCCTATTCCTCCATATTCCAAAATGCCTCCATTTAAAATTGTTGCTCAATAGAACTGATGAAACTATTTAAACACAAAGGTGGAGAAAGGTGGTTTATCTGTTTTCCACCAGTGTAGAACATTTAGTTTTCCAGGTCAACTTTACAGCAGTATAATATTTTCAGGGAAGGCATAAAAAAGTTGTTTAAAAAAACCCCAAAAGTCCTACGTGCATTTTGGTAGCTTTGCTTAACAATGTGATAATTTTTTTTGCCTGGCACATCTTAATGGCTAGCCTTCTGTAGTAATTTACACCATCCTTTAAGCATTTATCAGATCTTAAGCCAATGTGCCATACATGGGAAGAGTGTCAGTTTGCTTTATTGAAGAGTACTGAAAGTGAAAACTTGCATAAGCTGTAATGTCAGCAGTTTTCACAGCATCCACTAGTGATATTTAACATGTCTGTGAAGAAATCTGTGTCAATACGGGGGGTTGCTATGAGGATAGGAGTGATGTGCTGTCAGCTGTCATTATTTGATAGTGGTGACTGGTCTTTTAATCTTCCTTGACCAAAAGGTTGTGACATATTCATATGCAGTCTATTTCACTAATATGCCTTAGTTCCCTTTGAATTTTTATTTGTACATGCACCTCTGTAATGTTGCCAGTCTAATGCAACCTTAACTCCTGATGAAAGCGTTGTCAGCAGATTTATTCATGCTACAAGCAAACTCCTGCTTGCTGAGAGGTTCAATATTCTTTCCCTTAACTGATATGGCACCAAGTCAAGACCAGGAGACTTGGTGTAATTAGATTGAAATGCCCCAAAAGAAGATGAAGTGACTAGGTTAAAAAACTGTGAAAACTAGTTAAGGATATTGAGGAAGGGTTTTTTTCAGTTTTGTAACTTTATTTAAATTCTAGCCCTGCAGAGCAACAGTGACATTTAGTACTGAAAGGTAATTTAAAGTTAGCCACATTCTTATGAGGGATTACTGCACAGACTTCTTTGTGCACACATATATACACATATATGTATCTGTCTATGTATATCATGTATATCATATATATATTATATATATTTATATATATTTAGAGATTGGTGGGAATGGTTGGACTCGATGATCCGGTGAGTCTCTTCCAACCTGGTGATTCTATGATTCTATATATATTTTTCTTCAATGCCAGCTGCAAGTTCCCTAAGGGAGAGATGAAGAAATGCCATTTTTATGGGAGCCCTAGGTGAACATAGCTATTTTTAGCTAATTCAGTAATAATCTTAAATTATTATGTCTGTGTTCCTTGGCAGGGGGGAGGCAGTGTCCTTTGTCAGAAGAGCTGTCTAATCAAGATCTGTTTTTTGAAAGACAACCTAAAGAGCTGCATCTTGTCAGTCTTGCGATGCAGAGCCTATGATCTGGGTACCAAATCCATCAAGTTATCCAGGTTTTTTAATATGCTTTAGATGAAAAACAGCCAAACCTTTTTTCCTTGCTGGACTCTTAACAGAGAGTGAGTGCTTGTACTTGTACCAGACTGACAGCCCTTGGAGTAGGGCTGCAAGACCATTCTGTGAATTACAAAAAAAAGAAAAATAAGTCTTGGCTGGAACCCTTGTGTAGTAGCCTGATGGGCTTTATGATGGCAGAAAGACTCTACAGAAAAGCTGAACGTTCAGCAATTGCTGCAAGTTCCCCATAGCTTTCTGAAAACATCCAGGCAGCCAAATACCAATAAAGTATTTATTTTACTATTAGCCTGGTGAGAGGAGGGGAGATTATAGTTAATTCAGAGTTTTCTACTTCCTATCATCTTCTCCCTATGCAAGTGTAGGGTTTTAGGAAGACTTCCCAGCTAATACAATGGAGGATGTTCTCATTTTTTTATACTGACTGAAAGCTTCTTTTTCCAAGAAACATTGAATAATTCTATGTCTTACTATGCATATAGTAGGTAATAATTTATTTTCCATTTTCCTAAGTATATCTTATCTAAAAATATTCAATTTTTATTGGCAAGTGACATTTACTTTCCACTTCCTTTATTCAGCTGTGTCTGTTTTTCAATGCTGAAATGCGATGTTGAAGATAAAGTAAATTTTTAAGGCAGCTTTTCTAAGATAATTCTAAAATAAAAGCTTAATAGCTTATCAGAGAGTTGTCTTTTCAAAACTAGTTGTCCAGTTTTCCATGGGCTGATTTTTGGCCAGTCTCTATTATTTGGACAGGATTGTCTTTTTATGTGAGGTTTGGTTTTGTTTTCTTTAATGTCTGAAAAACTTACATAAGGACTAGAAGAGATACAGAGGAGGAAGAAGGAGGATTGGAGATATCAAGTTGCTTCTGTATGAGACTATAAAGATCATAATTCTTGAGCTCAGGAAGCAGACATGAGAGGGGAGTGTGGCAATGTGTTTATGAAACAAGGAGATGAAAAGATAGAATGGGAACAATTACTCTTTTTTTTCCCCTCATAATGGAAACCTAGAGGATACTTAATAAAATGAACAGGTAGCCGGCTTACAACTAATAAAAAAAGTACATTTTTAAAGGTTATATACTTATATTTTGAAATTCATTGACAGAGAATATGTGGAAGAGAGGAGTTTAAATGGACTCAGAAAACCTTAGGAAAATGAATGCCTGATGGGTCCACTGAGGAAATAGTCTTTATATTGTATTAAGCAGATATTTCTCACACTTAGAATTTCATGAGAGGGAATACTGATTTTTTCTTTAAACGTATAAATGACTGGGTAACAATCACCATAGCAACAAAAAGAATATCAGGTAAGGTAAGCAGTAGGGAAGCGGTAAGGAAAGGGAGTTCATGAGTGTTATGCCTGTGGGTTTGCTCCTTGTTGGATAAATTTGTGGTAATTCCTTGCCATATTTCTGCATTCATATTCCTCTAAGAGCATTGCCCATTTTAGCTTTAATGCTGCATGCAAATACCCTGATGCTTATTGTTGAAGGAATACCTTCCCCACAGTGACTGAGAGCCATCGGCACTGTAAGAATAAGTCTTGTGATCTGCAAATGAGATGTGACCATTGGGCCATTCCTGGAGAGCTACTGCCTTTCCCACATCAGAGGCTTTTCCCACGAGGTCAGGGTTTGGTGGCGGGACAGGGCAGAGCCAGATGAGATGAGTTGAAGCTGGGTCTGTCACTCCTTACCTGGGAATTTGTCTGCTCCCATGGAAAAAATTGGATGATGCATAAATCCTGCTTGTGTTCTAATTTGGTCAGGTTTGACCTGTCAAAAAAGCTTCTCTCAACAGTTTGGGAACATTATAATTCAAATAATTAGGTGCAATATTAAGTGAACTTTGGAGTAATTACATGAAGTTACTATATTATTGAATCCTTCCAAACATGATGTAGGGTGCTCTTATAAAGCTTCTCAGAGATAGGTGTTTTTAAAGCTGTTGTGAAGAATCTGAAAGGCAAGTCTTTAACTATTACAGATAGTACAAATTGTCTTTCTTACTTGCTTCCATTACTTACCTTGCACTACTTTGATGAAATTACTGCATCCTTTATAGTGATGGTGTTTTGCTGGCACATGTTAATTTGTGAAGCTGAGGAGAATTTATTAGTACTGTGAATCTTTCTTATATCCCCTTTGTGTACTGTCTATCACTGTGTAGAGTTGCTCAGGAATTCTGGACTTCCAAGATTTTTATTTTTTTTTTTTTAACTAAGAAATCTCCCAAACCTGATTCAAAGGGGAGAAAACAAATGAGAGCGAAAACTTCATAAGCAAAAGGGTTGTAAACAGTAGCGCTGAAAAGTATTTTCCATGTTTACCACAGTTTCTTTATGAAGGATAATCAAGGATTAGCTAAGGGTTATATTCCTTGCGAATGCTTAGCAACTGGTATATAGTTTATATAAATGATAATATCTATGCATATAATGTTTGTGTATTCTCTGCTAATTGGTTTTTTGAGCAAGCTGATTTTATTTGCCTTACAAAACCTGCTTTATGTACATAACAAAGCCAAAGGGATAAATATATTTTTGAAAGCTGTCTCAATGTAGCTTATTGTTAATTAAACCCATTAAATGTACAGTGAAGAAAATTCACATTTTCCTTAATGCTGTCTACTGCTCTTCAGTTTCTTGGAAACATAATTAACCATTTCCAAACACCAGATTTTGGTTTTTTACTTAGTAGGGTGTTTTTTTTTTTAATTGTTGAGGAGATGATCTACAAATTGTGACATCATTCTGTGTTAATGTTCTAATGGGAGCAAGGAAAAAGATGAAGTCATGCTGTAAAGATCAAAATAAGGGAAGGCCCAGTACAAGCAAGTTTAGTGGAAAAATGAACTTTTAAGTGTATTACAGAAATTTTATTTATCCATAAATGCGGGTCAAGATTCCAGAGGTGGTAAAAATTCACTTAAACTCTTCACCAGTGAAACTTTGACATTTATCTTTGTTACTTACATCATGAGAGCATATTAACTTCTCGTGACAGCAGTTCTGTCAAGAACTGTCAGAATAATAAACCATTAATTGTTTTTTTAAATGCTCATTTTAGAGTACCACATTTCATCTAAGACCTTGACCTATTTGAGATAAGTTTTTAAATATATTTTATAAATAACATTTCTAAATTTACAACTTTTGAATTAAAATGTGAACAGTATCTTTCTTCCCCTAGAACACTGTCGTTATTGTTATATCAAGGCTTCCTCCAACATATCATGAGGTAATTAGATAATAGCAATAGCGGGAAAAGAACATATTTATACAATTTAATGGAAAAGGTAAAAAGACTCTGACTCTCAAAGCTTTCCAATCAAAACTTCTAGTAAGGATTTTATTTTTGAATGTTTCTAACAAAAATTAAAATTGTGGAGCTTTTCAGAAGCATCTGGAGTTGGAACAAAGAGCATGTTTCAATACAGAATTGAGAAGAGCTAGCTTGACAGGTGATACCCAAGATTGGACTGAACTTGACTTTTATTGCGAGATGACTCAATACCATAAACCAAAGTCAGAAAGTGAATTCATGATAGCCAAGCTGCTGAAGGTCTACAGCTGCTGTAGGTCTACAGCTGGTGAAGTCACCCCATGGACCCTTTCTAGGATGACCATAGAATGGACGAGGCTATGAAAAGTTCAGTTGTTAGATCCGCAAATAGAGGTTTCTTGAATGCGTAGTGAGAAGTCAGAGGCACTCATCTCAGATGATATCCAAGCAATCCAGTAATGAATTGCAAAAAAAGAACAGATATTTTGGCATGGCCCGTTGCAGTGTGCTGATTAATTTCTTAAGTACAGAGCTCTCTTGAAGAACAACTGGAGAAGATACCTGGTCCTGATAGTTTTACAGCTGCACAACCTTCTCATGCTCTCTCCCTCTCCAGTAAAATGCTCAGAACATCACTCTAGGGAGGTACTTGGTTGCTACACTGCACAGAGCAGGACAAGGACCTGTAAAAATCAGCCCGAGTTTGTATTTGTTGTTAGATCCAACTTTTCAGTGATTTTTGCTGTTTACAAAACAGTCTGCTGAATTCACTATTGCATAGATAACAAGGGTAGTTCTGCTCTCAAAAACTAGTAATTTCCCACCAAAAAGCTTTTGGAAGCTATGAAAAGAATCTGTTCTCTGCATGAAATGGATTTGTTTCCATTTTACCCACACATAATGAGTAGTGGCTGAGGGAATCTGTTCAGTTTTGTCCACAACAGGCTACGCTTGAACTGCCTGACTTTCCTTCTGCTATTTAACAGCTGCATTCAGAATATCCTTGGGAGTCTAGTATCCACCATATCTCACTGGGCAGCAATTTTATTTGCTTTTAAAACTGCAGAAATATGAGGGGTTTGTTTGTCTTCCAAATACGTAACCTAGTGTCAAGGAGCTCATGCTGTAGGATTTTTCAGCCAGTCAATTGTGACATCTGTTTTGGACTTTATATTTTGACTGGTCTAACTTTTATGATTACTTATCAGTTTAATTTTATGTTTAGAGACCCGTTTGTTCACATCAACTGATAATGTACAATGCCTGTGAGAAGTGCCTGATTCAACAGTGTCTTAGGCTCTCACAATTAGTTTATTCAATCCTTGGAATTGTGATGCTGCACATACATCTTTTGCTATAGCAACACTGCCGTCTGATTCAATACCAGGATTGCTGCATTACAGAGTGTTGTTCATATCTTAAAGCCCTGAAAAGTGGTACAACTGCAGATGGACAAGGGTGGAAGTTATCTGCCTGCTTTACAAGAGAAAACCTGTGAGATACTAGAAGAAAATAGCTCAAATTTGTTTTCAACACTGCCATCACTGCATTTTGATTTGGTGTTATGGAAATAAAATGCAAAAATTCGGGGACATAGTAACACTTGCCTGCACTTTCTAGAGAAACCACCAGAGGATAATATTCTTGTTCATATTGTTTTCATTACTGTTATTATTGCTTCATTTAATACATCACTTCCAGTGCCTGTGTTGCTGTGGTGTCCCCCACTGATAACATCATGTTACAGTCACTGCTTCTTCAAAGACTAGCATTAATTGAAGCAATTTATTCTACTGGAGCTGAAGATGGCCTATTTATATTTTTATATAATGAATATTAACAAGTTATGTTTATCTTGTCATGTACTGTCAGGACCTTTTCCTGCTTTGTACAGATCTGCTGGCTCGTACAATGCTTTGCTCAGACTTGCCACAGTAGAACATAGATGTTTCTCTGTATTGTGTGTGCAAAGAGATCAGGAGATACCTACCAACTATCACAATGTGGAAACAGAAGTAATCTTGAATTGGTATCATTGCTCTTCCGTTGACTTGATGCCTTGTTCTGCCAATTAATGGAGCAATATCTTATTTCAGTAAAAAGATAATGTTTATAATTTAGGTCCTTCAACACAATAGTAAATGTGATGTATATGCAACACAAAATATAAATTATTTTTTTCTCATCCTTTCCTGAGGAGTGTGAGGTCTTATGCTATATCAATAAAAACTTCAGGGTTACAAAAAACCGCAGCTTTGAATCTGCATAGAATCCTTCAGTCACAGTACTGCAGGAAGCTACTGTATAAATAAATGCAAGTACAAGAATATCTTAGCTTCTTTAAATTAGTAGCATAAGGCATAATGTGTCTGATCTTTGTTAATGTTGTAGAGCTTTATGATATGTGAAATTGTTGTCTTTTACTAATATCGCCATTACACTTAATTGAAATAAGCTTTGGCTAATGACAAATATAAAGAAAACCACTTCTCTAACATCAAAATATTTGATGTTCCCTAGAATGAAAAACCATTAAAACAGTGGAGCCAGATACTGAAGAATTAAGCTAGGTAAGGCCAAAACTGCTGATTGCAGTGAACAGCAGAGTTTGTAGAGTAAGGGCTAAATAAATGCTTTTAAAGAGGCCACTAGAGAGTGAGGCCTATTAATGCTGAAATATCTCTGTCAGAGCCTCTGTTTATAGTTCTCTTTCTTCCTAAAACATCCCTACAGTTCTGGTCTAGGTGTTGTAGTTTTTCTCCTCTAGGTTTTCCCTATCTATTCTGTAGATGTTATTGTAAATGACATGGAGAAAGAGACTATATATCCTAGACTCTAATTATTCTCTAGATGATAGTGGTTTAATACTGTAATTGATCTTACATGGCAAAAACATGTTTCTGGTACTAATTTGCATCTTGTTTTAATGTAATTTTTATCACTTTTCATTGGGTTTGAGCCTTCTGAATTATTTTGAATTTTTTCTCCCAATTTGTATAAATTTTCTGCTTGTTATTATGCAGCTTCTGTCTGAAGTACATTTTGTTCACACAATTGGAGATCTGTGTTTTCTTAAATGAGAATTTTCACAGGACTGTCCACGTGGCAGAGACTCTGTTAATGCTTCTCCTCTTAATTGTGAAGCAGTTCCCTTACAGAACTTGAAGGGCATTATGCTACTTCAAGGGCAGCCTTCATATGGCATCTTAATCCTAGACATTTGCCATTTATCTCACCGTGCTTCTCAGAAGACCAGTAGTGTGTATCTGTCTCCTTAGATCTGGCAGTTCAGGTAAATTGCTCTTCCCTACTCAAACCCCTCCTTCGATATTCTTGAACTTTTTTTATTTTCTAGTCTAGGTCTATGCTCAATTTACTTTATATAAGTGTAGCTCTCAGGATTCAATGGCATTACATATGTTTGCTAAGGTAAAGCACAATTGTAAGTGATTGTAGGCTGGGACCTTAAATTGCTCCTGTGAACTTCCTACCTAGTTTCTTCCTGGCTGTGTTCTAGGAATGGTTTCATTTCAGCAGTGAGGAATGGATTTTTCTGTTGGAGGTGAAAATAGTGGGTTTTTACAAGTATTCTGGAGTTATGCCATTCATTGCAAAGACTAACCTAATGCCTTTGACCTTTATGAATAATAACATGCCCCCATAGTAGCCTTAAAACATAGTGATGAATCCACTCACCTGAGATGTGGCAAACCAGTGAGATTACAGCATAACTCCTGCATGGTGGGGCTTGAATGAAGTCATTCTACGTGTGAGAAGAGTATCCTAATCACCTTTGGCTGGGATCCAGCATTGTGCAAAACACTGGTTAACATCTGATACCTCAGGTGAATTCAGGAACCACTAGGCTGTCAGGCTGTTCTTTGACTTCTTTCAAATATGCGATTCCTCATCCTAGATGTGCAAAACCTTTCCCAGGAAAAATTGTTTCATTTAGAAATACTTAGAAAAGCTCTGCTCTTGTATTTATTTTTAATTTCACAATCTGTGTTGAGGATGAGTAAATATTTCTAGGAAATGGTTTGTATTTCATGTGAAAGGGTCTCTGTAGATTATTAGAAGTCAGCTATAGTAGTTCTGTCATCTTATATATCTAGTTTTGCCTCTGTTTTTCCCATTTATTAGTCATTGTTGTCTTAGATATTTAGCTGCGTCTTTTACTTTTCTTGTACAAGCTAACTCCTCCTTTATTATATACAGTAGTTTGAATTAGTTGCAAATCAAGAAAAGAAATGATTTAAATGTATGTGATAGTTTTAAAGTTACAAGAAATCTTAAAACCTAGGTTTTTTTAGAAAGAGTTGTTAGTAACTTGGGAATGCTAGGAGTTTGATAAGACCTAACAGCACCTTGTTAAAAACAGGAGACCATAAATCACTCAAGTAGCAAGATAAGAATAGAGTTTAGCTAACCAGAGTTAATTAAGAAGGGATAGGAGAAAACTGGCAATGAATTCACATTGGACATTGCTCAGAATGAGAAAGGCAAAAAGTTCATGGCAAAAGGGACTGTATTTTCTTAGAGGAAGAGTATGAGCTTCATCCCAACGATCACTAGAAGGAGGTGCGCAGGCACAGAAAGGGCTGATGTCATAATTCACCGATGAAGTCATCGAAATATACATATGCATTAGGCGATGATGTAACCTGTTGAATATACATCAGATTGCGAAAACTCATGAGGATATATTGTGGTCATGTTGTAACTGTTGGGGGGATCAGATTTGGGAACTGTCCCCTGATCCCTGCCCCCCCCCCCCCCAATAAAGCACCAACATATAACTCTTCCTGGAGCGTTATGTGTTTATTGTCACGCCGATGCTAACATTACCACTCCCATTTATTTGTCTTATTGTTCTAGTCTAACATATTTGCATATTTGATATATCGTTGCATCTTGGACATTTCAGTTCTAGCAATTCGCTGTATTCTGCTCCAAGTTATTAAAAAAACTATTAAGTAAATAAGATCTTAATATTGACTTACTCTAAGATACTTCAGAACTTCTCACCTTTGATACATCCTTCTTCATTGTTGCTTAGATCCCAGTCTATAAATTATGTGACATTGTCCTTATTCAGGAAAAGAGTTCAAGTTGTTCTAGGTGAGGTTTCACAGGACCCCATATGAAACAAATGAAATTCAGATGTGCGTGTATTATCATTTGCATTTCAGTTGCCTATGAATTCTGCAGTACTTTTGAAAAAACAGTCAAGTTTGCCTGGAGTGGCGTGTTTGTTATAAGGTGTTGCTGCTTAATGCTCATCTTCCTGTTATTCCCTAGACATGTTTTCTTATCTTTTATATGGCACCATAAATTTGCAAAACACTAAGAATGAGCTGCGTTCTTCTCTCTGAAGATTCCATGTTCCTAAAGGTCCATTAAAGCAGCAAGTCACATTGATGCACTTCACTGTCCTGCACAGAAAAACACGGTCCAGCTGGACAAAGAGCAGTGTCATGGTAGCCCGTTCCTGCTGCTCAGGTTTTTCTTACGTTATACTGGCTATTTACTGCCTTAAGAGCTTACACTTTCAGGAGATGGATGATGTTTGCTGAAGTATCAGGAACAGATCAGCTCAGAGCAGCTTTCCTTGATCTCCCTGCCTTTCTTTCAACTTTTACCATGTGAGTTCAGTCCTTGTTTGGCCTTGTAATGACAAGTGGAGAATTTTGAGCATTGTACAGGATGTGATAAAATTTTCATCCAAATTCCTTGAGAGTTTCTGTACCACTTAAGACTTGATATACAACCCGTTCATCATAGTTTTAATATCTTTTGAGTTCATGGTGGCTTTATGGCTATGGGTGCATGGGTATTACCAATCCCAATGTTTGGAAGCAAGCTGAATCTTGAATACAAACAAATGCAGAATATCAAAATTGAATGAATATCTGAATGCAGGTGACTTGCAGTTTTTTTGCTACAAGCAATGTTGAGTTATGCTAGACCACAGAATAAACCATAAGTCAGTTCAGCTAGTAATCTTGTCTAGTATCTTATCCCTAATAATGACTATAAGCTTGTGCTTCACAGCAGAAATGTTAGAATATTCCTAATAATTATGTGGCTGTTATGGAAATAAATTTTATCAGGTTTGTTTTTTGGTTTTTTTTTCATTCACTTGCAAGTATGAGAATCAGTATCTTTGTATTTTCCTAAACCTGTTTTTTGTAGCTGTGGGTTATACAAATGCATAATGCAAAGCACGTTCTATTTTTTTTTCTCAATCGTGATCACATATTTCAAGTGAAAATATTTTGATACCTTCAAGGTAAGTCCAGTCACATAAATAGAAATTATGTTTAAGGGAATCCTGTCAGTTACTTAGGAATGACACATAATCCAGCTTGTAAATCCTACAAATACCTTGCTGTGAATTACATTGAATGACAGCAAATTCTCTAGATTATCAGTATATTGCATTTTTTAAAAGAATCCTGGGCTTAAATGTAAATATTTGCTTTATTTACTATTTAAGTAGAATTCCTTTTACTCCTTAGGACTGCAATAGTGAGGTGTCTCATTTGCTCCATTGATTTAATGAGTCATTGCCTTCTTTCATATTTGTTTCCTGTAAATGTTATTTTTCTTTTTCAAATTTTGGTTGTTTGGGGACATTTTTATTCTCATGTTTGCTTAAAATCTACTTTTTGAATATTAAATGTTTCAGTAAGAATTTAGCCATATTGCAAGATTGGTGTAGGGGCAGGAGGCCCCAACATGCAGAATATTTGAGGTCCAACACAAAAAATACCTATGACTTTGCCTGTAACTCTTTTTATTTAGTGAATTAAGAAAATAACTGCAGTCATCCTTAAAACAGTTCACTTCTGAGCCAACATGCAGCTGCATGTAATGCTGCCAGTGTTCAAAGCAATTCCAGAGGTCATTTTCTGAAAGGCTGTGTAGGATATCTGTTAGTTTTGCTTTCAAATCTATTGATTAAAAAAATGGGTTCCTTTCAGCACTAATTGGATCTTTGGGATTTCTTCACCATAAGCCTCAGTCAATAATTGAAATATTTCTATTGTGGATATCTTCAGTTTCACAAGAAACTTGATGTTAGCTTGCTGTTCACTCTTGTGCACCTACATTTTCTGACTGAGTGTAAGAAAACATGTCTATATGAACCCATGTCCACTCGTACTAAGCGAAGTGTTGGAGCTGAGCCTTGTCTCACTGGGACAGTTCTATAACCATCTCTCTGTCTCTCTACTCTCAATTTTGGTTCCTGAACTGTAGGGTTAATCTCAGGGAGTTTGTGTCTGAGCTCATATGTAAATGGCTGTAAAATCTGACTTTAGTTCTTTCTTGGTGTTTCCCATCAATGATTCTTTCTTTTTCCCTTCTCTCTCTCTCATTTGCCTTACTCTTTCTTGACTGGTATTAGTGCATGTCAGATTGACTCCGAGTGACTTTGGCTGCATTCAGGCATCAGAATCACAGAATCACCAG
>WAAB01002964.1:41727-52879 GCA_013389865.1 Piaya cayana | reverse complement strand
ATAGGCACTCCAAAACAACCTAACTATACTAGAATTTATTTTCAAATCCTTATGTTTTGGGGGAGTTATTGTGAGGTTGAATTGACAGGGTGGAGACTACCATCTCCTACCAATAGCTGTCATAGAATATGTGTGAACTGTGCCCATCAGCTTTGCCTATGAGTCAGATCCTTCAGTATTCACTTCAACTTGCAACCACTGCTCTGCAGCTGCTGTGAGCAGGAGGAAAACAATACTATCTAGGGATGTAGTGGTGTGCAAGTCTGACCCCTTGAACTTCAGCTTACTAATAACATACTGTTCACTGCTCTGTATGTGTTCTTGTGCAGATAGGGTGTTCCAAGTAGAGGAATGGGGGGGGGGGGGACAATGACAGGGGACAGGACGAGGGGGAATGGCCTCAAGCTCCACCAGGGGAGATTTAGGCTAGAGATTGGGAGGAAGTTTTTTACGGAAAGGGTCATTAGGCATTGGAATATGCTGCCCAGGGAGGTGGTTGATTTGCCTTCCCTGGAGGTGTTTAAGTCACGAGTAGATGAGGTCCTGAGGGACATGGTTTAGTGGGAATGGTTGGACTCGATGATCTGATGGGTCTCTTCCAACCCAGTGATTCTGTGATTCTGTGAAATATATTGTGGAAACTAGTGACAAGAGACAGATTTCCAAAATGTTTCTTTGCTCATGTTCTAGATTTTTCCTTTAATTCAGTTCTGTTTATATTATTACTTGGATCACCCCATTGTCTATATTTTTGTTTAAAAAATATTATTTTCATTACATTTTATTTTAGTGACAGAATTGTTTGCCTAGCTATCTTTGTAAAATTAAAATAATATTTTCTACTTCTTGTTATATTGCTTAAAGATTATTTACTCTACAATTTTTTTCTCAGTCCCTCCAGCTTTAACAATAAGCATATCTTAACAGCTTTCCTTGTAAAGTAGATAGTCAACATTTCCATTAACTGAGCTCCGAAAGAAAGGGAAGTGTTGATTGGTTATTACATTTACCATTTCAAAGTGAGGATTAAAAGTGTACAATAAGGAGAAAAGCAATACTGTTTCAGACCAAAAAGTCAGTCAAAATACACAGTGTTTTTCTAATGCAACAAGTCAACAGCTTAGAAAAGTTTTTCTTTAAGAATGGGCTGTTTCCCTGAGGTAGCCTCCAAAAAGTTATGTGTAAATCACCCTCTGAGCTAGACATGATAGCATCTATTTAACACACCTTGATGTATTTCTTCCCCACAAAGTTGTTTTTCTTCAATTCCTATAACTTTTAGCAACCATAATGTACTGCAGCCAGGACCTCTTCAGCTTGAATATGAAATGTAAGGGAAGGTGTATGCGAGTGGTTTTTTTTTAACCTACTCATAGCTAATTGCAACTGATATCTCCTGGTTCTTGTACTGCAAGTTACTCTAGATAATCAATCTTTTTGCCTTTGCTAGGCATGATTTTACAGAACTCTATCAAATTCTCCTTCAGCTATTCTCCAGTAGTAAAAGTCCTTGACTACTCAAAGTAAAGAAAATACTCATTATTCCTCTTCATCTTTGTTGCTCTTTGAGCCTTTTCGTAGAGCAGGATGAGAATCGTGTAGTATGGATTTATGCAGGAGCATGATTGTTTTGTTTGTTCTCTGCTCCTTCTCTAATAACTACAACCATGCAGTTTTTCACTCTTCCAAAGTTATAGGAAGTAACCAATCTACACATCAGAACCCCAAGATCTCATTCCTCTCTTATATTGTTCCATGTAGATCCCCTTATTTTATATGCAAATAATCCTTTTCTTTACCCATGCACGTTACATAACATAAACCTAGATGGAATTATATTTGTCCATTTCATTGCTCAGATACAGTTTTGTGGTATCCTTGCACTAACATTTGCAATCACAATCTCTTGTTCTTAAAACTTGAACTGTATTTTCAGCATTTTTTTTTAAAAAGAAGAGCAGGCTGACTCCTACTTTGCTAGGGGATTTTTTTCAGATTTAATGGCTTGTAGTTCCCTGGATCATTCATAGCAATTTCTTGAAGATTTGTTGTCATTACCTGCTGCTTTCTTGCTCTCAGCTACAAAACTGATTTTACGTGATACTTTATGTAGCACTGATAATTTTTCACCTTTCTCATCTCTGGATTCCTTTTGAATTTTTTGGTTAATGCTGATAGATGCAATTTGTTCCTGCTCACTTTTGATGTTTGCTCTGTAACACTTCTTGACTCTTCAATTTGAGTCAGATCTTCCATGAATATCCAGTAATGAAGGGTTCCAGTGTGGGAACCTCCCCAAGCTCTTCCACAATGAATACAAAGGCAGAAATTTAATTTAGTGTTCTGCTTGGCCCTTTTTCTCGGAATGCTCCTTTTATGCCTTTATTATGTATTGACTCTGGAGACCTTCTGGAAGGCTTTTTCTTCTAATGTGTTTAAGGAACAATGTACGTACTAGGTGTATAAAAACTACCATAAATACTTTCCATGCAGAAGATTTTGGTCCATCTCACTGTGTCACAAGCAGCTTGCCAGCACCTGTATTCTGTATAGTTTTTTCTCATTTAAACAGAATCTTTGATTTTCTAAAAGGTGTTACTCAACTTGAGTTACCTACCTTCCCCAGTAGTTTAGCCGTATCTTCCTTTTTCCTTTCCTCAGGTCTCTTCTGAAATGTGATGTGCATTTGCCTTATGCCTTAAAATGCCATTACGTAGCCTACCTGAAGGCTGCAAAGATTTAACCACAGCTCCTTCTTTCTTTTAGTGGAGGAAGTATGTTTCTAAGAAGGTGATAATGCCCCCAAAAAATGTCCAGATTGGTTCCCATTATGAATATGAGAGTCTTGTGGATAAATCCCAACATTTTTCTTGGAAACTATATTCCATAGTGCCCCATGGCTGCCTAGAAGCAAAGTGTTCTGCCAGTGACTGGCACAAACTTCAAGCTGCAGCCTGAAAACAAACTGACCCTTTTTATTCTTTCCTTTTTTTTTTTTCAGTCTGTCAAGGGTACACCTCGTAGCGTAGATGAGAACACAGAGGAAAGCAGATGGCATCTCCTTTTGCAGCCTGAGTGGCAACAGAGGAAGCCAGAATGCTAGATTAGCAGCCTTGCCTCAGAGCAAGTCTTTGTTAACTCATAGAATCATAGAATCATGAGGTTGGAAGAGACCCACCGGATCATCTTGTCCTATCAAAAAACTCAATTCTACTTGATTGCCTAGCATTATTTGAGGACCCAGAAATGGGCAGGCACCTCTCTAACAACTGAAGCCATGACTGTCAATGGATCTGCAGGCTATGTACAACATGGTCCTCCCTAAATACATGATGACAATAGGAAAATGCTGGTGAAAGGTCGCTGGCCACTGGGCAGCTTTGGAATTATTATTATCAAGTATCTTTATGTTGTTTAGGAAGGGAGCAGCAAAGTACCTCAATATACTTCTGGTGTAGAACACAGCATTTCTAGAAGCCCCATCCTATATCCTGTGGGGATGGACAATACAGAAATAGATGCTCTTGTACACATCTGGTGAGATCTTCTTGTCGAGGAGGTTCTGCACTGCTGTAATCAAAAGTTGTACTCTACCGTACACTGGCAGCACATCGATGTGCTAACTAGGAGACAGCAATCCCCATCGTTCAAAGCAATATTGCCTTTCGTCCAGGGAAAACTGCGTAGACTGAATGTTATGTTAAAAAGGTGTCCACTGATTGGTTTTGTAATATCTTTTTCCCTGAGAGAAACGGTCCTAGTATCTTGGGATAACAATTTTCCATGAAGCTACCTCTTCAAACTTTCCCTGCAAAGTACATACCACAGAAGAGTAAACCCAAATATCCTATAATCTTTTTGTTATATGTAGCTCTGCATTTAGTATTTTTAATATTTTACTTTTGTTCATCACAAATCTGCATGCAGTGATTTTTAAGGATAATTTTCTTGAATACTTAGTGTGAATTGCATGTTTGGAAAAGTAGAACAAGTTGCCATTTAAAATAGTCCCTCATATTTAACAGAAACTGGACTTCTGTGGTAAGAGGCCAAATGATTTTCTAGTCCTCAGATACCTCAGATACTTTGAGATTGTTTACATTTGTTCCTACCTTTTCTTAGTGCTGTATGATTGTCAGGTGATGGTTTCTCTGATTAGAAGGGGGAAAATAAGATCAGAATAGCCAGAGTAGTTGCATAATTTCTATTTTTTAAAAAAAATAAAGCATTTAAATATCTAAGGATGATCACTGAGGACCTGCTGAGGTCTTTGAGATTGCCGAAGTGACTGAAGCTCAAAACTCTCTCTGGTTTATACAGGCACTGTAGTCATGGTCATCCCAAAAGCAACCAGGGGCAGTTTCCCCCAGACTTTCTAGTGGATGATGTCTCCAGTGACTCTAGATTTTCATGCTGGTTTTCTCTTCTTGCAGAGAGAGTTTAATCAATTGATGTCTACAGTGTCCTCGTCTCTCAGATCATTTGGTTTCTGAATTTGCCCTCTACAATCCCAAAGTGCTTTCTATAGTCTATCAGAACTTGTCACTTCAGCTTTCTGATATCTGTAGTCTACCAGCACCAATGAATTCTTGATTGCTTCCATCACTCTTATAGCTGATTTTTATCATGTATTCATCACAAGACACGTTTACATCTCTGCTGTTCTTATGTATCCTGCCTGCTGTGTCTTCACATGTTAATAGCTTCTTTGAAGATAAAATTTTCTATCATGAAACATGATTTTATTCCTTTTGCTTATTTTTCATTTCTCCTTTCTTCCCTCCTGATATTGATTGAAAAATGCCATCCACCCTCTGTACTTTCTTGCCCCTGACCACATTTACTGTCATGTTACTTTTGTCTTAAGTTTTCTTTATACTGCAGGTTATACTTTTCCCACCTTCATTACACAATCCTGGTCTGGTATTTCCTATTAAAAACAATCTTACACTTTAGCCCCTTTGTTTCTGTAGAGACCACTTTACCTTCCTGTTCTTATTTGTCTTTATTCTTATTTATCATGCTGTTTTCAATTCCATGTTCAGACCTGTTAGCTCTGCTTTGCAACTTTTGTGCTCGATCAATTCAAAGCACTCATGTCAAAATTTTTAATGGCCTTTTCTTAGCCAAGACCTAGAACCTGTACTCTGTCTTCATCTCTGCAACCTGACAGCTGCCTTCAATACTGCTACCATTCTCTTTTTCTTGAAATATTGTCATTTCTTGATAATTCAATTTTCTCCTAGAAACTTTTATTCACTCATCCTTTCTCCACAAGTTTCTCATTTTAATCCCACAAATAAAACCATCTTTGACTGTATGATTACCTGATCTACATCTCTATTCTATCATTCTCTCTTCATTTAAAAAATAACATTTCTATTAGTTTGTCTTGTGCCTTAAGTCAACTTGTGCCTTGTAGTCACTTGAGGTCTAACTAATCTTGATTAAGCATGGTTCTTCGATCCCAATATCTGATCACTCTCTTAAAAGGAAGAGTAGTGTTGTCCACTGATGACTAAGAAAGTCAACAAACAATACAAAGCGATTTCACACCATAATGCTTTCATGATACTTTTCATATTTTCTTTGAACCTACATAATTTCAGTAGTACTTAAGTCATCATGTAATTTATTTGGCTGAGCAACACCTCTTTCCACCACCTCCCTGTCACCTCTTGCATCACACATCGGTTGTAGAAAGTTTTGTGTGTGTATCCTCCTTCTACTCTTTCTAAAACACCTTGCAGTAAGGGTTCTTCATCCCTGAGGCTATGAGGTACTTATTATGGCAACCGGGACAACAAAAACCTTGGCTTGCAGATTGTATGCAGCCAGACACATTCAGTAGTCTTTTGGTTAAACATCTTTCAGAGAACAAAGCTTGCATAAGTTTTTCTTTTAAATCCTCTACGACGGTGATCATTGCAGCTTCCACAACAATTTCACAAGGGATGGTGCACCTTTCTCACCATGGCACCACTGTGTGTATATATAACCCTTCTGACAGACATTTACATTATCGGCTTTCTTGTATTAGACTATAGCAGTCATATATTTGAGAGGTAAGGCCAGTTTGGGTCATTTAACAGGCACAATGAAATAAGGTTGCTGGAGGTTTTTTCCATTCTTCTGCTTTCTATTTTTCAACTGAACAAATTACACCTATATTGTGTTAGAAATATTAACAAAAAGATAAAAATATCCTAAAAGAAAAAATTATAACTTAAACCCATAGAGTCACATGCGTTTGTTGTAGTTACTTGGTTGAAAGACTTCTCACAGAAAACCTCAAGGGTCATTATTGTGGAAACTTTCAGGCAAAAGTGATGTCACCAGAAATCATTTTAATGCACCCTCATCTTCTCATCCTATTGATTTATCTAATAAATGTGAAGGGAAATCGATTAGCAGAATCGTTTCACATCTTTTAAACATCTGTGGTAGCCAAAAAAATATTTTCCAGTGCAGACATGAATCATTGGAAAGAAAAATCATAGCCATTGGTAAATATGAAAACACTTATTTCTTTGTATAAAGAATGTGATTTTCATGTTTTCTCTACCATCCCTTGTTTGATGTATTTATACTAAAGGTGAGTTTTAGCCAGTGACTGTAGAAGTTTCATTTTGTATGAGAGGGATGTTAAAATACTGGAATTTTCCAAATTCCAAGGTGAGAATTCAGATAAACCAATATCGATACACTGACGTTTGCTTGCTGCAACAGAAGAGCTCAGCTGGTTTATGTCCGACTTTTAAGTTAGGAACCTCATTCCATAAATATCTAAGGGAGAAAAGATAGCTCTGGAATATTAATTGAGAACTCAATTTAGGAACGTACTTCATATTGTGAGTTATTTAGGGAGAAAAATATGAAATGTTCCTAATGTCAGATTCTCATTCACCTCCCTAGCCACTTTAGTGGCATTGCATTCACATTACAAAAGCAAACTGCAAAATGAAACAGATCGTTAATTATCCCATAA
This sequence comes from Piaya cayana, assembly GCA_013389865.1. Taxonomy (NCBI): domain Eukaryota; kingdom Metazoa; phylum Chordata; class Aves; order Cuculiformes; family Coccyzidae; genus Piaya; species Piaya cayana. Next base: position 45,891 of record WAAB01002964.1, on the reverse strand, counting down.
ACCCATTTAACTCCTAGACAAAGGTGTAAATTTAAAGTTTGACATCCTTCATTTGTATGGGAAAGGCTTCATGTCTACTGCTATTTTACTCTCCAGGGCCAATTTTTGTGGTAACTACTGGGAGTAATACTGTAAAACATCACTGCTTTTGCAGGTAAATTTCACTAACTTAGAAGAATAAGTATATTATTTTGTGTTGTATTGGTACTTGAAGCTAAATACTTTCTGTATCATGCTTTGTCTGATGATATGTGAAAATGAAATTATTTTAGCTTGATTATTTATTTATCAGTGCCATCTAAATAACAAGAAATTAATTTTATTTTGGTTTTTTTTCTGCCAGATTCTCAAAGGGATCTTCATTAATAATCCAATATGCTTTTCTGAAAGCATCTTTCTTCAACCAAATAGGAGTCATGTTTTTAAAGGTTTTCAAATGATTCACTTGTTGGTTCTATCCCTTATGACACCTCAGAGACTGAGCTTAGTTACTTGTCACTTTACAAATGTCAGATCTAAGATTGTTCTTTAACTAAGTCACAGAGTTATTTCATTATTACCAGTATCATTACTGAAAACTATGCAAATAAACATCACAAAATGTTTGGTTTAGCTGCAGTTTTTGAACCCAGCTATTGAAAAATAAATACAATCATGCCAGATAGCAGGGAAAAGTAGTTTCTGCTCACCAGCTGTTGAAGCCACACATGCATGAATAAGCATTAAATGGGTTTCTGTTACTGGATGAGAAACATAATGTTTTCAATAAATTCTAGGGGGAACTCTTCCCCAAGAGACTCTCTGCTGAGGAAATCATGTATCTGAGTGTCGTATCCACATGGGCCTCTTATTGGACTTTTCCATTCTCTGTGCTTGGAGGATACAGGATGCCAGTTTCACTACCTAACTTTATAAGCAGGCTCAGCTCCAGGTAGTTATTTCCTCTTAGCCACTTGCCAGATTAAAATCATCCCATGCCTCTCTCCTCAGTAACACTGACCTCCTCACCAGCCTCCAGCTGTGGTTGCTTATGCTGACTGATAGCATGGCACTGCAGCTAAAGGGTGCAAGAAGCGTAAACATAGGGCTTGCTCCTATTCTGTCAGTATAAACTCTTTACTTCAATTGTGCTCATCTAGCAGATAAAACACCTTGCTAATTTAAGAAAAAACCCATGAATTTTTACATGAAGGGCATAGCTTCCTTAAGGCTTTCAAAACTGTATTAGTATTCAATTTAAATCATTCCTCACCTTCTAATCTCTGAAAAACCTAATCATGCATCTTTTTCCTTTCTTTGCATTATCATATCAAAGCAAAACTTGTGGATAGTTATTATTCCAAGTTCACTGTCTTTGTGTACAAAACTTTCATGAATAGCCTTACCTTTTAGAAACCTCCTCTGCATGATCATGTGTTTATTTGTTTGGGTCTTTTTATATTTAGGTAAAATACTATTAAAATCTGTTTCAAAGAAACTGCCAAGCAAGGACAATTCTTCAGACCATTTAAATTGTCCTAAGCAGATTCCCTGGTGAAATCAATTGTAAAATATTCTCTGGGTGTATTTACAATTTACCTCTATCAGCCTCATACCATCTTAATTGTGTATTGACCTGTCAAGAAAACTCAGCAAGGTCAAACTACAGCTAAAATTTTGAAGTGTATTTGAAGATATTAATTATGTTTAACAATTTTTGAGTATTTGATAATACTATCTAATATATGGGTTTAAGAGATTAAATCTTACAGAGGCTTTTAGCAGGTGCGCAGCAAGTCAGCAAAGTTACAAAATTATTGTTCTTACTGTTTGTTTAGAAAATTTTAAAGATTTTCCTCAACTTACCTCAAAATATTTAGCCTGGGATTGTGGAGTAGCCCTTAAACTGAGCTGTCCTGAATACGGAAGATATTAATTCTGATCTAAGAAAGGATCGCTGGGGGTGGGAGGCTGAGGCAATTTGTGTGCTAAATAGTACTTCCAAACAAAAAGTTCTTGTACTATTATTTACTGAAAATAAAATTATCTTTACAAGGTCACCCAGGGATTTTATAGTTTTCTCTTGTTTATGTGTTTTTTCCTTCCAAATAGCTGTGAAACATATTAGAACCCGGGCCAGTAACTGTGATGCTCCGTCATCAGTCTTTTGCCACAATACACTTATAATCTTCCTTTTAAACATCTTTTTATCTCTGCAAGTGCTTTACCTCCTCCCAACACAGCTGCTTAGTTTTCATTATTGCCTTTCAAATCCACCAGTATAACCAAAGGAAGAGAAGAGTCCATGGAAAAATTGTGATTGAGAAGAACAGGAAGAGAAGGGAACAATAAGTGAAGCATAAGAAAAGAAAACAAAAGACTACATGTCAGCTTGGAGGCCTTCTATGCTGCATCTACCTCCATTGCCAAGAAGTCACAGATGTCACATAAGCAGATGAAAGCATTACTGTGAGGTGTTTGTATGTTGTTGAATCAGAATGTTAATAACACATATTGTCCCTCAGAATGTTAATAACACATATTGTCCCCAGCTGCATTGGTCTATTTTTTCCTCTGATTTTTTGGTAGTAGTAACTTTAAAAATACTGAAGTAGGAATAAGGTAACAAAAGAGATGGTAAGCCTTACAGATGCATCTTCAAAAGAAATTACTTACACTTCCTTCTTTTCTATTTTCCTTCACTTTCCCTTAAAAAACCTAAAATAATATGGAGTGCACTAATAAGTCTTGTGTTGGTAAGACTTCATGAAGCTCCTGTTCAGAAGGTTTAGGGTAAGACTGACAGATCATTTCTCCTAGTGCTTCAGCTAATCCATTTTATTTCTGATTGGACTCAATGATTTTAAAGGTATTTTTCAACCTAAATTATTCTGTAATTCTATAATATATGACATATTGGAATAAAGAATTTACTGCCTAGTAGTACTAAGTTTGTTCAGAAGTAATAGTGAATACATCCACTAGCTGATTACAGTATTGTTGTTTTAATATCAATTTTTTCTCATGTTATAGAAGAAAATATTGTTTTTAAAAATGTCTATTTATAATTGCTCAGGAAGGCCCCTGTTTACCATGTCATTGAATACCACAGGAAGAGAAGTCTTTTCAAAGACCATACAAATTTTGCGCTGGCAAAGTATTTAACAGATTTACTTAAAGATGTCTCTAGGAGTCTTCTGACGAGTTGTATCTGGTTGAAGTATGACAAGTATAGTAAGTATAACTTTTTGATGATCACTTCCCATAGAAAAATTCTAGATATTAAAAAATCAGTTAGAATCTAAATTTGTGATTTATTGATTTAGGCATTATAGTAAGTAGGAGAAGCCTTCTCTGGCCAAGCAGTGGTGGCCTTTGCCAATACAAGATTTCCCTGGAGCCACGATCCACAGAGGGCAGATGCATGCCAGTTTGTTTCATAGACGAGATAAAAGAATGCAAAGAGCATCTTACAATTAACATACATCTTCCTCTGTCTAAAGTGCTCAGGAGCATGACAGTCATTATGGAATTTAGCAATGTCTATTTTAGCCATTCTTGTCATCAAATGTCATATGATTTCCTTGTGTGTGAAAGATACTTATTAATAACTATATCAGAAACTGTTACTGGTGAGAAGAGAGTATTAATTCTTTTCCTAATAAGCCAAGTCTCACTTTGAGTTTTTTACTCAATGAACTACATTTCTCTCTCAAACGTTGTGCTGAGAGGGAAGGAAAAGTTCCTCTCTCTATGGGGCAAAATTGTCTCAATTTTGCTAAACAGTTGTTTGAGGTTAACTGTAATCACTGACAAACATATATAGTGTGAAAGCATTCTCATGTACTGCTTCCTACCTGACAGATCAAGTAAAAATGGCCAGGCTTCATATGAGTTCTGTGATCCAGTTTGCATCAGATGTGCATGGATGTGGTCTTCCTGGACTTTAGCAAAGCCTTTGACACAGTTTCTCACAACATTCTGCTACGGGAACTGTCAGCCTCTGGCCTGGATGGGCGCACACCCTCCTGAGTGGAAAACTGGTTGGATGGCCGGGCCCAGAGAGTGATGGAAAATGGTGTTAAATCCAGCTGGAGGCCAGTCACAAGTGACATCCCCTAGGGCTCGGTGCTGGATCCAGCCCTGTTCAATGTCTTCATCAATGACCTGGATGAAGGCATCAAG
>WAAB01002964.1:3631-41436 GCA_013389865.1 Piaya cayana | reverse complement strand
CTTCTCCCAAGTGACAGGGGACAGGATGAGAGGGAATGGCCTCAAGCTATGCCAGGGGAGGTTCAGGCTTGACATAAGGAAAAAAATTCTTCACATAAATGGTTGTTAGGCACTGGAATGGTCTGCCCAGGGAGGTGGTTGATTCACCTTCCCTGGAGGTGTTTAAGGCACTGGTGGATGAGGTCCTGAGGGACATGGTTAAGTGTTTGATAAGAACGGTTGGACTTGATGATCCGGTGGGTTGCTTCTAACCTGGTTGTTCTATGATTCTATGATTCTATTTCTCTGAGATAATGACAACAGTAAGAAGTACTGCACTAAAAATTAGAGGTAGTTAATAAAACAAAAGAAAAGCTAATCATGAAATCAGAAATATTAAACAAAAATAGATTATGTAACAATATCAGCACTTCGAGGTTCTTATTTTCACTAGGTTTGTGCTCAAGAGATTCTCCAACTAAAGAACATATTCATAGAGCCTTTCTATACTTAGGATCTTTTAAAAAGCCTAGTGAATTTATGCAGCCTACAGTTAATGAAAAAGGCAAATTTAAACCCAAATGAAATTGCAAAATGATCAGAGATCTGCTAGTTACAGTCTTGGTAAAAAATATGTCATAAAAGATCAGTATTTCGAAAATGGAACTGCTATTATGTTGTCATTCTGAACATTTCAGGGACATATCAAACACTTTGTAATAAATATGAACACTGGAAGCCACAGAAATATATTTGGAAACCAGGTTTATGTGAAGATGTTCTAGAAGAGCACGCATATTATTCCATTCGCAATGAAAGTGTAGTTGAAAATTTCTTGAGTAAGGTAATTCCTAATATTTTGTGTGATGAACTGCCATCAAGATAATCAGCTTTCAGCAGTGAGATGTGATCAAGCTTCAATTTAAATCAGCAGAACCCTGTTTGTTTACTGTGGTTTAACATTTGGCAGCAGATCTTTTCTTTTTCTGGGACTAATAAGGGTAAAAATAATTCAATAGTTTACGCAATCTGCTGCTACAGCGTGGTTTAAAAATTATTTGCTGCAAATGACCAAAAGAGTGTCTCAGGGCACTGTGTACTTCACAGGGCAAGAGCTCTGGAGAAACAGGTATATGAGGTCAGGAGCTTCCTGTCGCACTGAGGGATGCAACTAAAGTAAGAAAATGTGACCAGTCATGCACAGGCCAAAAAAACCGTATATTCTGCCTCCTTTCTCTCTTGCTCTTGGTATAATGACTACTATAAAACATATCTAGATAGAAAGGTATACAAGAGAATTATGTTTTGAAGAGCACTTGGTTCTAGATAAGAAAACATGCCAAAATATAAGCAAGATCACAGAGGAGATGAAACACTGCATAGTGTTAGTGATTTGATTCAGATGAAATGCAAAGTAAGGTACTGTACTTGTCTGAGGTACCGAATAGAGAGGAGAGTCAAAACGCTCTTCTCAACATGTTTTCCACCACTGAGGTTCAAAGACTTGACAGTTTTCCATGTGAGGGTACAGAATGTGAAACTGCAAGCATTCAACACTCCATGGGGAGACGAGAGTCAACTTTTCAGTAATTCTGTGAGAGGCTGGTGATGATCCTGAGATACTTATTGGGATTGGGGTGGGGGGATTGCCCAAATGTGCTGCAATGGTTTTAAGACAGCAGAATATTTAGAATATTACAAATATATATTGAGAGAAAGTGATATCATCACATTTGCTATCAGCTGGGGTTCTGCCTTATATATTCATGCTAGCCATATAAATTATAAGGCTGTATTTCCTCCCTCGCTGGAGCAAATGTGAGAAGTATGACTGACGCTCCTTCCACAATATTATCACAAACACGTAGCTATCAGAAAGTCAATCTCTTCCCAGCTTTGCAATGTGTCCTCAGGCTGTGCTGGCACTGACATGAGGCATATTTTAAGCTGCCTGTAGATTCCAGAATGAATGAGAGATTTAATATGGGGGAATGTTCACTGATTAAAGTGACTTCTTTACCATACACACTCTGTGTGCTGTGTTCTAAAAGGAGCAGATTAAAAGTAAGAAATAATAATGATAATATAATATAAAGATGCATTTATTTAAATATGATGTTGTCCATGACCAGAAAAATATTTGCCTCACTGCAGGACAGAAAATTAAGCAACAGGGATGGAAAAGTTATGGGTCCTATTAAGAAGAAGTTTGAGCAAGAGGAAATAATTTAGAGAGATTATTAGAGAGCACTAATGTCTGTGAAGATCATGAAAAAGCCAGAATACGTAAGGACATACTTGTAACATACTCTGCCCTTGTAACACACTGATAATTTATTAAGTCTTTTCAACATCAACATATAAACTAAGAAACTTATGCATCTTTTATGTGCTACTAAGTACAAGTGGGACACATTTTAAAATTCTTCTTTAAATAAAACACATACAACTAGAACCAGTTGTAGTCAGTGATAAAGTAAGCAATTGGTTAGGGCAACAGATGTAGGTCCTGCTGCCCACCCTGTCATGGCTTTAAAAGCCAAACACTGCACTGCTGACTGGGGGAGAGGCTATGGGTATTTACATTAGGGACGTCAGTTATCCCAGTATGGGAAACTCGACCACCGTTGTCACCATCCCTCCACTAACAGCAGGAAATACATCATGTATATCCAGAGTTCTCCTCTGGGTTATTTTACTGCTCTGCTCCTTCCTGTATCGATGCTTAGCAATGAACTTTTAGATGTAGGATAAGAATAATTTTGTGCTAAGTGACAGGGAAAGGTTAGCTGTTTTATATCTTGGAACATGTTATCAAAACCTTTGCTGTTATCACAAATAATCTGAATTCATTACTGTAAGGCTGGTTACAAAAATGCAATACAGATCATATAACCTTGTTTTCCAGCCAGACCACTCAGCTATGCACATAAAAATATCACATAAAAAGAAGTCTAATGCCTCAGATCTTTACAAATGCCTAACAAGTAACAGTTTGAGAGAGAGAGACCAAAAAAACATTATGCATAAAACATTGATGTGTGTTACCTTATTCAAAGAACATATTCATGTATTTTGAACATTTGCATTTTACAGTTTACCATGAAATATTCCCTTTCCTTGGTTTCAGAGAAGATGCAGACAGCTGGAGAGCTCACAGATTAAACGTTTTCCTACTTTAATGGCTTAACCAGTTGTCTTTCAGGAAGGCAGAGACCAGCTATAAGAAGCAGTAAGGTTTACCTGTGCTCTGTCAAATTGTAGCAAAAGGTTGGCCAAAGTTATTGTTAAGCCAACGTATATTCCTTCTTCATTTTTAAATGTTTTGTGTAGGTTTTCACTCCAAGAACAGCAACTCTTGGAGAGGTCTGTATGTACCATTATACCCACATGTAAAGACATGATGATATAGAGGAGTCAGTTTATGGAAATTTTACATTCTTTGTGANCGTCAGTTATCCCAGTATGGGAAACTCGACCACCGTTGTCACCATCCCTCCACTAACAGCAGGAAATACATCATGTATATCCAGAGTTCTCCTCTGGGTTATTTTACTGCTCTGCTCCTTCCTGTATCGATGCTTAGCAATGAACTTTTAGATGTAGGATAAGAATAATTTTGTGCTAAGTGACAGGGAAAGGTTAGCTGTTTTATATCTTGGAACATGTTATCAAAACCTTTGCTGTTATCACAAATAATCTGAATTCATTACTGTAAGGCTGGTTACAAAAATGCAATACAGATCATATAACCTTGTTTTCCAGCCAGACCACTCAGCTATGCACATAAAAATATCACATAAAAAGAAGTCTAATGCCTCAGATCTTTACAAATGCCTAACAAGTAACAGTTTGAGAGAGAGAGACCAAAAAAACATTATGCATAAAACATTGATGTGTGTTACCTTATTCAAAGAACATATTCATGTATTTTGAACATTTGCATTTTACAGTTTACCATGAAATATTCCTTTTCCTTGGTTTCAGAGAAGATGCAGACAGCTGGAGAGCTCACAGATTAAATGTTTTCCTACTTTAATGGCTTAACCAGTTGTCTTTGAGGAAGGCAGAGACCAGCTATAAGAAGCAGTAAGGTTTACCTGTGCTCTGTCAAATTGTAGCAAAGGGTTGGCCAAAGTTATTGTTAAGCCAATGTATATTCCTTCTTCATTTTTAAATGTTTTGTGTAGGTTTTCACTCCAAGAACAGCAACTCTCAGAGGTCTGTATGTACCATTATACCCACATGTCAAGACATGATGATATAGAGGAGTCAGTTTATGGAAATTTTACATTCTTTGTGACACTGAAATGTATGTAAGTACAACATGCCAGAGATACACTTTGGTCTAGGCAATATGATAAATATGGCTTTTCCACATGATCTCCCTTTGGGGTTCTTGGATGTTTTTGTAAGCGTGAACTGAATCCTGAATGTGATCTTAACTGTTTCATTGTGGGGATGGGGGGAAGACTTGATTATAATCCAATGGTGATTTTTATAACCACTTTAAAATTATAATTGTAATTATAAAGTTATTTTTTGTTATATTAATAATTATAACTGTAATATNATATTAATGGCAAATTACAGAAAGCAAGTCATTGTACTGCAGTGAATAGCTAATTGCATTGTTAAAATGTATCACTGATTCTCAGTCAAGGATAAATGATATTGTCTTTTCTATGTATAAGGAAAAAACCTCTGTGCAGTCAGGAAACTGATGAAATTTAAAGGTACTCTCTCTTCTTAAAAATCACATCCTAATCTGAATAGGTCATTCCCACTGCTCCTGCAAGACAGGCCTGCTAAAAACACTAAAATATTTTTAAAAATTTAGAAATTTTCAAAGAGCAAGTACTGGTTTTCCATGTCATGCTTTTTGTTCATTTGGCAGCACTGTGGGTACACTGTTTTCACCAATTTTCCTGCACGTTTAGTAAAATGGTCTAACACCTTAGTGACTGGAGGATGGACCAAGCCACAGACAGTTTTTGGGATCTGCACAGGTCCACAGAGTCAGGAGGAAGAGAGCGTTTAAAAGGATTGAACAACGAACTTGACAGACAGTGTAAAATCAGAAAACCACCTAAAATCAGTTTTTGATGGAAATTAATTTCAGGTAAATGGGCTTTCTTTAACCTACAGTTTCCTGCTCTTCTCCAGGACTGAGGATCTGTGGATTGTGCTGAGTAACCTCTGTGTTCACAAAGACAACATAAACTAAAAGACTTCCTCTCGTGCCTCTGCAAGCCAGTGGCATTTCGCTCTGAAGAAGAAAAGGAGAACAATAACAAAAGGAAGCAAACAAATTGATTTTACCTCCTTGTCATTCAATTCTTGTTCAGTATTAAGCACGGTATAGCCAAAGCAACTGTTCTAGTCACCAAGATATCTCTTCAAGGAGGTATTAATATTTGCAAAGTTACAGTCCTCAAGAACTATTACTATTTTCCTCCTTCTTTGATACTACTACTCTTGCCATTATAAAGATATATGTACGTACATTTTTGTTTCATATGAGTTAATAAATGCACTTACTGCTTGTTCTGAATCTCAGTAGCCAGTAGAAGTCTTATCTTTCAATTCGTTGTCCTCTTGATAGTTCCCAGAAGTTCTGACCAGGCTATGCACACAGAGACACTGAAGAGTTGTTGAATAGAGTGCTTATTGTTGTACAGAAGCATTGTAGAAAAAAATTTTCTGTGCTAACTCAACAACTTCCCCTTCTTGAGGTAAGTTGGTAGCAGTGAAACATAATCCAAAGCTAATGGCAAAATTTCCTTCCCTCATAAGTCTAGTTTCCCCAAGTATATGATCCCTTATCTTCATTCTTCTTGTTTTCTGAAAATGTTGGATTTAGCTGTATCTCAGCAGTAACAAATGTTTCCTGTTGCCATGGCAAATTCAAATAACATACTTATTGATTACTAAAACTGGTTAATTTTTTTTCCTTTACAGCGGGGTGTTAATATTGAAACAATGTTAAAGCTTTATCATATCAAAGGAAATGAAGATAAAAATCTTACTAGATAGTGCAACCAGAGCTGATCTGTTCTGCTATGGAAAAGAAACTTGATTGAGAGTGAAGGATTTGCTGTTTCTCAGGTAAAGATCAGGTAAGGTCACAAAAATGGCTCTGAGGCTAATCTCATGGGTTGCTTTATTTATTCCTTCCTAGCAGTGGCAGGTCAAACCTGCTTAATTTAAAAGTCAGAAGTATGGTGTAAGGTTGATGACTTTGTCTTGACTTCCACCTCCTTGACTTAAAGTCGGAGTTTAAAAATCAGTTTGTTTTCTTTCTCCATTAAAGAATCTTCTACAAGAGACTAGCTGACTCTTCTCTTTTTGAGGCAAAAAGGCAAGAAAAATATTACAGATCTAAGTGCTACCAGTAATTCCATCTCTTGCTGAGAAGACTCCCAGGACTCATCCCTCATACACCCTCCTTGATATCTGTCAAACTCCCTGGCAACTAAAGCAAATCTCCATTATATTTATCTTCATGCAGTCAGACTGCAAAATGCTCACAGGTACAGCTTTTCTTGCCCTGTTTTGAGTTGTATACGCTAGTTTTCAGTTATTTTTCTAATTTATTTCTGAATTTACTTTTACACGTTTTGGGCACAGCACATATATCTCCAAGTCTACTGCAGTAAGATTTACTCTGTGGTATACACAATCCTCTATTAAATTTCTCAGCACTTGTTCTGTCATGTTGTTTTGCAGAAGTTTCTGTTTAAATTCAGCATGACTGTTCACAGAAAAGGTACTTCTCAGCACAAGTAAAGATAATCTATCACAGATTGCTCCTATTACATCAACAAAAGACTGTGGCGTTCAACACCAAGGAATTTTTATACATATTATTAACTTTACTTGTTAGTTTTTCATAGCAAAATATGGACAACTGGGGTGCAGGGAGGAAGCCAACTTTTTTTTAACCCTTTTAAATAGACTGGGGTTTGAGGTGGAAATGTCCCTCTGAAAGAAGCACTAGGTCGTGTCTGTTTAGAAATATTAGGTATCTTGTCTACTACTAATCTATTAAATCATGACAAACAACAGAACAAAATCATCATATGGCTGTGTAGGTGGTGGAGCTGAAAAGAGGGGGACTTCTGGGGTTGAATCTTAAGCACTCATGCAAGAGCAGCCTCTGCAGCTTCCCCCAGCTCTGGGACGAGGTTACTACAGCTGCTGCCCTGACCAAGTCACTTGGCATAGCACCACGTGGAGGGAGAACTTAATCTGCTGGCTGATTAGATGAAGCTCCAGAGTCAGGCTGAACTCCAGTGCTCAGGTATGTACATACAAGACCAGATCTCTCAGCATCTGACATTTCCCACTGAGGATAATATTTGGGAAGGGCATGAAAATCAAGACGCTCCTTTTCATGAGAATTAAGACTCGATATCCACCCATTGCGGATGGAATAGGGACTTGAGTCTAAATATATGAAAGACAAAAGAAGGCAAAATTGTGGAGATTTTACTCTTTTTCTGTCATTTGAAATTCAACCCACTACTTTGTAAGTCCACTCAATTTAATCAATATAACGGATATGGCCAGATTGTACATATTTATATTCTTGTTCACATGGTGGAGACTTTTCCATCAAAAGATTTTTTCCATAAAAAAAAAATCTAGTTGCTACCCAAAGAAGATTTCTTTTTCCTTTTTCCGTCTCTCCTTTTTTAATCAGTATTTTTTCTCAGTCCCCAGATTTTGCTGTCTGGACTGTTCTCACCACTCATCTCCAATGTCAGGCAGTAATGACTGACAATAGCAGCAGTAATAATGATGGTAGTAAGATTTTACTTTTAGCTATTGGGATACATTTCCCCCCAGCAATTTTATTGTTCCATGTCATATGTATCTATATATTGCTTGCTAAAAAAATATAATACATAAAAATAATGTTGACAGTTTTATGTTTCTGGAAATTCTGTTTAAATTGATGTGTTAAAAGAATCAATGTTATTTCACTGTATTTTACCTTCTGGTATGTTATCTCATGATATCCTGTTAAACATTATAGTCTTAAGTATGCATCATTTAATGCAAATATTGCTACTTAGGTTCTTGGGCACATTTTTAAGAAAGCATAGATCAAAATAAAGCTTGCATTTCTACAGCTATTACATTGCATTTTCTCAGGAAATAAAACACAACAAAACTACTTATTTTCCTTAGATTTGAAATTTAAGTCCTGAAAACGCTATAGAAGCTGGTGGGATTTTGCTTTTTTAAAAGGAAAAATGAGATTTTGTGAACACACAAATACACCCTCTCTCACACATGTGCACTCAGAGTAGGAAGATTTGTTCTGAATAGAAATATTTTCTCATATTCCTGTTGCATTCAGCAGAGTTGCACCCTTTTTTCCCTAGATGTTTGAATCAGCGTGAATAGTGTCAATTTAAGCTCAAAACTGCTTGCTCCTTGAGCAGATCTCCATGCTTGCCTTAACATGCTTTTTTTTTTTTTTTTAGTTTATCAGCAAACTCACCACTAAACGGAAAGGGATATGTTCTGGGGAAAAAGAGGGGAGTTTTTACAATAACTGTATCCGTAATTCAAAAGATAACCTTGTCACCTGCACCATGGAGCACCATGGCTGAAAGTAAGTACACCAAGTTTACAGTCTGTTATTTTTTATTTTAAAATGACAAAGTTTATAAATTTCTGGTCAAAGACTCACATAGATAATCAAACTTTCGAAGTCATGCACTCAGATGGCCATTATATTTACTTCTCTATAAAAAACCTCAGCATCTTTGGCACTACTTATTCCTCTTATGATCCGCAAACTGACACACAAGTGTTTCAGCCCTGGCTGTCAGGATCAAATATAAAGCAAAATGTTAAGTCTATGAACACCAGTTCAGGTACAAAAATTGCTCTGCTATCCCAACTGCACGTAATGATTTCTAATACAAAAAGCCTAGTCCACCATAAAGTCAAAAGTTCCAAGTCCTTAAGTACAGCAACTACTTACAGGTATTAAGTCTCAGGGTGAAAGTTCAACAGATTTAGTAGGCTGCCATCACAACCTAAGTACCTTTAAAGTAATTCAAGCTTGTAAATGGTTTCCCTGCCCTCCATTTCACAGAAAATGCCTAGTTTCATTCCAAAATTATTCACTTTAAATTTCATTTTGCACATTCTGTGAAAACAACCAAACGTTTTTAAAAGCAGCAGCATTGAAGTTGCACAATGAAAATTCAGATATGTATGAAAAATGGATAAACCTTTCAGCACTTCTTCTGAGAATGTTCTTTAAAATTCCATTTATCTTAATAAATAACCCTGAGAACTTTTCAAGACAGATCTGATTTTTTAAACAAAATTATTAGGAGCTAAACATATGGTTTATAGAGGAATTTGGCTGAGCTGGAAAGGACTTGTGCCTCTATAGAAAAAAAAAGTGCAAAAGAAGACAAAAACAAAAGTCTGTCTGACGGGATGAAAAATAACAACTTTTTCACCAAGTTAGATGAGTAAGAAGGTTAAACACTACAACAGGAAAAAGCTGCCTAAACCACAAGAGAATTTTAGGTGAGAGTCTTCAGGGAGTATTTATAAAGGGCACGTCAAGTTAAAATAGCATCGTCACTGAGGAGGAAGTATTTCAGAGAAAACAATGAAGGGAAACTAGAAAGAAGACAGCAATACCCTCTTCAGTCTCCTCTAGCAAACATTAAGATTCTGGGATCCTGGATTCAGCTCTTTTTTTTTGCTTACTTTGTTGGGAGGTTGGAGGCGCTCCCTTTCATGTGAAGGCAGGAAAGTCACACTTGCTTTCTCCCCTCACCCCAGAATACTAAAATAACATTATATTCTCAAGTTTCTTTCAGACTAGGTACTCAAAACTGACACCAAACTAACAAGGAGTATTGCTGAGAAAACAGAGAAGAAATTGATTGGAAATGATCCCTTTGTGTGTGACAAGGTGAATTAGTTGCTTTTTTTAACTTTTGAACTCAGTCACAAATTTACCTTGGAAGAGAGATTTTTGTAGGAAAAGCTGTTTCCATATGACAGACTATCCAGATAATATAATTACTCATATTACAGAAGAAGGAGAGAGAGATTTTATTTCATATAGACAATGCATGTAAGTCTTTAATTAGCGGGTTGTTGCCCGATGGAGGTCTTCCCAATTGATTTTTCAAAGGGTTGAACTATATGATAGGGAATTATTTAAAAACAATCGCTTTTGTTCTATTCTGAGAGGTCTGAAATACGTTGCAGACATTGTTAAAGCTTCATAAGCCCTCTATTTGTCATAAATGCTGCCATGAATGATGCACAGCCTTGGTGCCTAAAGAAAACTTTCCAAAATAATCTGAAATGTAGTAAGTTCAAATTCACAACTGTTTGGTCCTATGGTACTGATAGGACAGTCTCTGTGAATGTGCCATGATGATCCCTTGGGACATGGATTGGTACTTGGCATTTGTCTTAGCTTATTTTAAGCTTTCAGCTGTGTATTTTGGGACATCATCCTCAGTGCCCCCCACAAACAAGTGCTCTGCATTGCATCTGTACTGGAAAACTCATTTGATTGAAAATACATGAAAATATCCAGAGAGATTTTTAGGTGGTTTGTAACAAACCCGATAATCACATGACTGACTTAGCTGAATAGATAGATAGCAATGCAGAGCCTAAGTTCAACAGTCCGATCTGATATAAAAAAAACCCTGAAAGAAAATACAATAATTTATGCCTTGTCTTGTTCTTAAACCAATCAGTCATGATAAGGTTTAAGTTTAGTTTAATTTTCTTGAGATTTAAATTCAAATACCTCTGACTGATTGAAAAAAAGTCCTGCATTTTTAACTGGAATTATTTGCATCCTTATTTGCAACACTGCCATCAAGCTGTCAACTGTCTCACTTCACACCAAGTTTGTTCCCACACATGAAACACCATCATTAAAAAAAAAAGAAGAAAAAGAAATTAATTCCCATTTAAGATTGTAGGTAGAGCGAACAAGAATGATATCACCAGGAAAAAGCTTACTTCTTTGTTTCTTTGTCCCAAAGACCCCTGGCATGCCAGCAGCCTTGAAGCATTTTGATGGGTAGGAGCTCAATTTTCGGCTCTTTGCAGATCAAAGTAAGGATGCATCAGAAAGAGCAGAAAGTGCTTTCATCTTATGCACCATACATCTGTCTCGGACCTCCTTACATCCAAGGAATACAATTTCTTCTTTCATGAGGCCAAACTGAGTGTGTTTTTGAGGCAGACAAAGCAAATCAAAGGGATGTTGCTTGTTGAAGCAGGGGCTCAGGTGAAGAGGGACAGTGAAGCAGCAGGATGTGTTTGCATTGTGGGTCCCAGGAGAAAACAAAACATAGAACTAAGTTCCTGTGATTTGTATGTGTGGAGGGGCACCTGTGTGACATCTCTGAGCTACTCCTAAATTGGGGATGAATTAACTATGCTTAGGCACAGTCAGGGCTAACAGTTTCTGAAATACAGCTAATCTGGGGATTGCCAGCTTGGAGCATAAGACAAGGAGAGCTTGCAGTAGAAAAACAGCCCAGCTGCAAGTTTATAGCTGGCCTAGATCTCCCTAGTAACTTGCCATGACTTTACTCTTGTAACATGTAGGTTGAATTTACTTCCCAGCATCCTGAATGTACTGCAGATCCCAGTAACAGGGGACCCTTTATGTCTTCCATCACTTTGCACCATAGGATTTTTGCCCATATGTGCTGTATGCCACTAAACCAAGGTAGTTTTAATATTTTCTATCTCCCTTTTTTATAAAAAAAACCAAGGAAACAGAAATAGCTTTTTATTTACGTGATTTCCTCTTGTCTGAACTGGTTATCACTGTACTGAGTGTGGCAGCTTTTCCTCAAGCAACATAATTTCTGTATTTACTTGCCTTTTCTATTTGTTCACAATGGATTGTTGTGATAGAAATGTAAACAAACCACAAAAGCAGCAGCTTTGTCCAAGATATGACAGTAATGTTTCAAATTAGCATATCACATTACTTGGATTACATATTTATAATATTTTTGACTTAATGTTTCCCAACACCAATATGAAGTAGTATGTGCCAGCCTTCTGGGCAGCTATAACAATATTCATCTGCTGTCATTCCTTAAACAAAACACCAACACATTTTGCAGTTTCAGTTGGTTACGAGAATTCTAACTTATTTTTAAAGCTTCTCAATACAGTTCTTATTTTCCTAGGTATTAGACTTGGAAACATTTTCTAGACATTATATACCATCTATTGTGCATGGCAATTAAAGCAGAATTGTTCTGTTGAGGTTCACTTGTTGGAAACGATAACATAGAGAACAGGGTTCCTTGGAAGATAAATCATGAATAAATAAATACAAAATTCTGATATTCTGATGCAGTTTTCCAGAAAAGTCTGAGGGCTGAGGATGTTCAGCCTGAAGAAGTGAAGTCTTCAGGGAGACCTTGTAGCAGCCTTCCAATACCTTAAATGTCTACAGGAAAGCTTGAGAGGGACTTTTTACAAGGGCAAGTAGTGATAGGACAAGAGGGAATGGATTTAAATTAGAATGATGGAGATTTAGAGTAGACATTAGGAAGAAATTCTTCCCCATGAGAGTGGTGAGGCACTGGCACAGGTTGCCCGGGGAAGCTGTGGTTACCCTATCCCTGGGAGGTGTTCAAGGCCAGGTTGGATGGGGCCTTGGGCAGCCTGGGCTGGTGGGAGATGTCCCTGCCCACAGCAGGATTGGAACTGAATGATCTCTAAGGTCCCTTACAACCCAAACTATTCTATTCTATGATAAAAGATGATTAGTGCAGCAACTTACATTACTTAATACATCAATTTCAAGTAATGTTTGTGATAGACTTCATTTCTCTCCCCAGAAACATGAAGTCTCCAGTGCTCAAATAAGACATTGAATCCTCATTGCTTTGTGAGAATTAATCACCCTTTGTTCCTATTTTTTGCTCATTTTATCTTCCTAGTCAACTACAATTTTTTTCTTGCTATTTGTTTTGACTTACATTAGAAGGACAAGGATATTTTAAAAAATAAACCACTTAATAACGGCCAATTTTAAGCAGAGCAGTGGGGAGTTGGCAGTCCTTCCATAATACAGATCAGCTAGCCCTTATAGCTTTTTAGTGCAAAGGAAAACTCAGGAAATAATAGTATCTATCAAGCAATTTGTAGTCAAAAATTACCAAGGATGAAGAGAAGTTCATGCTAAAATAAAAAAATAATAAATACTATCTCATATATATTCATCTACAGACCTGGTATCTCTGTAACTTACCTTTAGTGAACACCTGATCTATAGCATAAAACTTGACATATGACAAAGTTAAATATATACATATAAAATATTTTTAGCTATCTATTGATCTATTGATAGATAATGAGATCATAGGCTGCTTCTTGGACATTATATAAAAAAGTCCAATTGAAGCTGGGCCAAAAGTGTATTAATAATTCATGTTTAGGTGCAGATCTATATGCTGTGAAACACTTTCATCTTTTCCTTAGAAATAATGTTCAGATATCTCTCAGTGTACTTGACATCTGCAAAAGCTCCAAAGACACTAGCAAGGATCAATCTTTGTCATTTTTATTTAAATACATGATGTACAAAATAATAATGTTATTCACTAACACTGGATCAAGTGTTTACTTATTAATTATGAAGATTAAAGTGCAGGAGCAAGTGTTACTCCTTGGGATGCAGGCTACACCTTGATCCACACGTCTGTAAATCAGATGAGGATTCTGAAAGCTGTAATATGGATAAAAGATGTAGGAAGAAACTTGAAATTATAAAGTTAATATGGTATTCTTCCACATGTTCGTTGTTGACTTCAATATCTCTGTGTTGACACTCTACTGCTTCTATTAATATCATTTCTAATCAGAGATGTAGAGTGCCTGGAAATCATATCCACAATACTGCTAATTTTCACACTATTTAGAAGACCCACCTATCACTTCTTTATATAAGCAAGTATTTTCTTTGCTATTTAGCAGATGGAAGACTTGAAGCACAGAGAAAACTAGATCCAGAAAGGAACCTTTCTAAGTGAAAAAAAAATGGGAAGCACAGCTATTCTCTCCTCTTAAAAAATAAGTGAAAAATTGTGGCATGTATTTTGCTATGTTTAAGACATCATTACAGATCGAAACAAGAGAGTGAACATGTAGTGTGGCTGAGATACAGTATCTGATCTGGGAAAGTTTGTCTTGCTTTTATCAGTTTTAAGACACAGCTGGATAAACACACAAAAGAAACACACCCTTTCCAATAAAGGAGCATTTTGTGCTTGTTTTTTTTTCTTTCATGAGATTGGAATTTCAGTTGCTCTGCCATTTATACTGCTTGGTTCTCAATAGAGATGATTATTCTTGTCTAGACCTGTGATTTTATGTCTCACTTGAAACCGCACTCTGCTTTGGCCTTTTCAAATACACTTTCTTCTTCTCTTCTCCATTTGTCTTTTGGACAGTTACCATGTTGGCCTTGCTATGTCACCAAGCGTGATCCTGCCAGCTCCCTAGTCCTAATCACTTCAAATACAAGTCTTACTTTCAAAGACTTTATGAGTTACTTTACACATCATACCTGCCTGAAGGAGGATGCTTTTCCTGGGGACGGACCTGAGATGAGAGGGTCATTGCTATTGCCATGGAGCATCTTCATGATATCTTCAGTGTTACAGCTCACCCAGGCAGGACCAGAAGTCCATCACATTCACCTTTGAAACTCTCCTATTACTGAGAAGTCAAGGAAAAAAGCCTTTGGGCTGCTGATAGAGCTGGCAAGCTGATCAATAATACAACATTTTTTTTGTTGTGTTTCAACTTTTTAACCTNGGCTGGTGGGAGATGTCCCTGCCCACAGCAGGATTGGAACTGAATGATCTCTAAGGTCCCTTACAACCCAAACTATTCTATTCTATGATAAAAGATGATTAGTGCAGCAACTTACATTACTTAATACATCAATTTCAAGTAATGTTTGTGATAGACTTCATTTCTCTCCGCAGAAACATGAAGTCTCCAGTGCTCAAATAAGACATTGAATCCTCATTGCTTTGTGAGAATTAATCACCCTTTGTTCCTATTTTTTGCTCATTTTATCTTCCTAGTCAACTACAATTTTTTTCTTGCTATTTGTTTTGACTTACATTAGAAGGACAAGGATATTTAAAAAAATAAACCACTTAATAACGGCCAATTTTAAGCAGAGCAGTGGGGAGTTGGCAGTCCTTCCATAATACAGATCAGCTAGCCCTTATAGCTTTTTAGTGCAAAGGAAAACTCAGGAAATAATAGTATCTATCAAGCAATTTGTAGTCAAAAATTACCAAGGATGAAGAGAAGTTCATGCTAAAATAAAAAAATAATAAATACTATCTCATATATATTCATCTACAGACCTGGTATCTCTGTAACTTACCTTTAGTGAACACCTGATCTATAGCATAAAACTTGACATATGACAAAGTTAAATATATACATATAAAATATTTTTAGCTATCTATTGATCTATTGATAGATAATGAGATCATAGGCTGCTTCTTGGACATTATATAAAAAAGTCCAATTGAAGCTGGGCCAAAAGTGTATTAATAATTCATGTTTAGGTGCAGATCTATATGCTGTGAAACACTTTCATCTTTTCCTTAGAAATAATGTTCAGATATCTCTCAGTGTACTTGACATCTGCAAAAGCTCCAAAGACACTAGCAAGGATCAATCTTTGTCATTTTTATTTAAATACATGATGTACAAAATAATAATGTTATTCACTAACACTAATTATGAAGACTAAAGTGCAGGAGCAAGTGTTACTCCTTGGGATGCAGGCTACACCTTGATCCACACGTCTGTAAATCAGATGAGGATTCTGAAAGCTGTAATATGGATAAAAGATGTAGGAAGAAACTTGAAATTATAAAGTTAATATGGTATTCTTCCACATGTTCGTTGTTGACTTCAATATCTCTGTGTTGACACTCTACTGCTTCTATTAATATCATTTCTAATCAGAGCTGTAGAGTGCCTGGAAATCAAATCCACAGTACTGCTAATTTTCACACTATTTAGAAGACCCACCTATCACTTCTTTATATAAGCAAGTATTTTCTTTGCTATTTAGCAGATGGAAGACTTGAAGCATAGAGAAAACTAGATCCAGAAAGGAACCTTTCTAAGTGAAAAAAAAATGGGAAGCACAGCTATTCTCTCCTCTTAAAAAATAAGTGAAAAATTGTGGCATGTATTTTGCTATGTTTAAGACATCATTTCAGATCGAAACAAGAGAGTGAACATGTAGTGTGGCTGAGATACAGTATCTGATCTGGGAAAGTTTGTCTTGCTTTTATCAGTTTTAAGACACAGCTGGATAAACACACAAAAGAAACACACCCTTTCCAATAAAGGAGCATTTTGTGCTTGTTTTTTTTTCTTTCATGAGATTGGAATTTCAGTTGCTCTGCCATTTATACTGCTTGGTTCTCAATAGAGATGATTATTCTTGTCTAGGTCTGTGATTTTCTGTCTCACTTGAAACTGAACTCCACTTTGGCCTTTTCAAATACACTTTCTTCTTCTCTTCTCCATTTGTCTTTTGGACAGTTACCATGTTGGCCTTGCTATGTCACCAAGCGTGATCCTGCCAGCTCCCTAGTCCTAATCACTTCAAATACAAGTCTTACTTTCAAAGACTTTATGAGTTACTTTACACATCATACCTGCCTGAAGGAGGATGCTTTTCCTGGGGACGGACCTGAGATGAGAGGGTCATTGCTATTGCCATGGAGCATCTTCATGATATCTTCAGTGTTACAGCTCACCCAGGCAGGACCAGAAGTCCATCACATTCACCTTTGAAACTCTCCTATTACTGAGAAGTCAAGGAAAAAAGCCTTTGGGCTGCTGATAGAGCTGGCAAGCTGATCAATAATACAACATTTTTTTTGTTGTGTTTCAACTTTTTAACCTGCTCTGTGCAAAACCAAACAGCCTAGGGACCTAGGCCATGCCTAAGGGCTCCAAATGCTTCAGTAATAAAAATATCAAGAATTATTTATAACAAACTTCACTCAGGCAAAAACTNTTGCTATTGCCATGGAGCATCTTCCTGATATCTTCAGTATTACAACTCACCCTGGCAGGACCAGAAGTCCATCACCTTTGAAACTCTCCTATTACTGAGAAGCCAAGGAAAAAAACCTTTGGGCTGCTGATAGAGCTGGCAAGCTTATCAATAATACAACATTTTTTTTGTTGTGTTTCAACTTTTTAACCTGCTCTGTGCAACACCAAACAGTTCAGGGCCTAGACCATGCCTAAGGGCTCCAAATACTTCAGTAATAAAAAATATCAAGAATTATTTATAGTAAACTTCACTCAGGTAAAAATGGATATGATGAAGTGGGCAGTTGGAAGGAACAAAAGGATCCCTGACATTTCAGGATCTCTACATATCATTCCAAAATGTCTGTCTTTATTGACTCACCCTGTATAATACACTACTCACTAGAACAGTGCCTTATCCAATATGAAAGGGTTTCACCAAAAATTCAAACTAAAGCATTAAGAAACACTTCTGAGTAAAAAAATTACTATTGTGAATACCTCAAGATGGGCAAATCTTAGAAAGAAAATCGTCTGATTTCTTCAGCTTGTTATAACTGTACTCCTACAAAAGACCTCTGCTGGTAATATGTATTGATTTCAAAGCTCCATTTGCAAGATGATTAATCCAAAAGTATGCCAAAAAAGTCATATTTTCTAGAGATAGTAGAGAATGTTCTTTTACTAAAATTAGGGGTGTGCTACTCTGTCACTACTCCCTTTTATATATGCCCCATGGCACCTATTGTCAAACTAATATAGCTATTCAACGTTTCATTTCTTAATTGCAAATTTTTAAATGAGATCATTTATTTTTATCACTGATCAATCCAGGAGAATTTAGAGCTTGTATTTCCCTCACGATTCCCAAACACGCTTACCCCCAAAGGTAAAATATCTTGAAAAGGGTATAAAAATTGAATTAAATCAATATGTTTTTATTCTGCTCCGGCTCTTTTCCCACTGTTCTACAATTAAAATTCTATGAGAAATATAATATTGAAGAAATAAATCTTACAGTATTTAATCAGACAGGATTCAGAGAAATAAATCACAAAGAAAATGGTGAAAGATCTTCCAATAAATGCATAAAGGAAATGGTGACCCTTCAGATGAATGGGTACATCTGCAAAAATGTTTTTCTTATTTTAGCATGGAAAAATTATGACCAGTTTCATGTCATATTAACCAAGTCTGAAATGAAGTATTCAAGCTGGTATACTTAGTATACATTAAATACAGGCAGTTGGTGCATGTTCAAATTCTTTCTTAAGCCAACCTACAAAACTTATGGTCTTAACTACTTTTTAATTCTCTCTTCTACCTTGCTAGTACAGTTATCAGTCATGTACTCAGATGATGTAGTATAAAACCAGTCTTCTAAGGTTTACTCTATGCTGAAACCTGACATTGAACATAATTTTATTTCATACTGTAGTGTTAGTGCATGTTTTGGGGCTGTTCCTGTGTCCATTGGGTGCACGAGGAAGCTGAAGACCTGGAGGCAAAAAGATGTCCTAGCACCTTCAAGACTGATAGAGCAGCATCAATAACAAAGATACCCAAGATAACTTGTGGCTTTCTCAGGTCCCATACAGAAAAACGCTTAAGTTTCGTTAACCTGTTGACATCTGAGTAATACTATTGAAATCACTGTGTTTTCCTTCGGGTTTGTACAGAACTGCTGAAGGTTTGTACTGTTTGTGATAAAACTCTCCCCACTATGAGACTTTAATCACATAAGCGATAAAGTAGCTGAACAGAAAATGTGGAATAGAGGAATTC
Organism: Piaya cayana; assembly: GCA_013389865.1. Classification (NCBI taxonomy): domain Eukaryota; kingdom Metazoa; phylum Chordata; class Aves; order Cuculiformes; family Coccyzidae; genus Piaya; species Piaya cayana. Next base: position 22,542 of record WAAB01002964.1, on the reverse strand, counting down.
TGGAGCAGTGCAACATCTGCTGACTAAGGGGTAGGGAGCTGAGGATACCACAGAGCTGCTGCTGCATCTCTACAACAGATGTACGACTGTGAGAGTGGCATCATCGGGGTCAAAACCAGAAAATAATTTGCCTGCATTTAACAAGAGGAATGAGCAACGAAGTGGTCCAGGAAATTACTTCTGACCTTGGTCTGTTAGTCTGACTTTGACCAATTACTCTGAGAGAATAATTAAAAACATGAAGGTAAATGGCAAGTAGAAGATAAAGTGACAGGATTACGCAGAGAGTTACAGCCAGATGCACCTAAATTTATTTTTATTATGCTAACTCTCTGAATGAAACAGAGTACCTCATCTATGTCTGAATTTCATGGAGCATTTGATGTGATTCTACATGACAATTCTTAAATGGGAGCTAGTAGACAAATAAAAGGATAGCAAGAATAGCAAAATATGAGATATCAAAAGGAAAATATCAGATGAGAGGAAAAGCTGAAAGTGGATTTGCTAACGACTGGTTCCATGATGATCTGGTTATACTATGCCTTTCACTAACTTGTATTTATTTAACCAGTGCAAAATATGTGTCTGAGATATGATGATGCAAAGGTGGGAGACATCATCAATAATGTTAATAATCACTGTATTATGCTGGTGGCACATTCCTTGATGAATGAGATTATAGGTATAGGGATTAAAGTGCAAGTTCAAGCACATGGTGTTCAACCATACACACTTCTGCTGTAAAATGCATCATATCAGTTGGAAATGACAGAAGTCATAAAGATCTGGGAACACTACCTCCAGGAAGGTCTGCAGTATTAGCAGATTATAGGATGGCTATGAATCTCAGCTCCATCAGCCATGAAAGTGTCACCTATCATGGTGAAGTGACAGATAAGCACGGCTGTTATGTCCTCTGAAACACAAGCTGAGAGGAAAGGTGAGTTTTCACAAGAAATTGTACAGAAAGAGATATTACAATGATCTGAGGCATGAAGAATTCATCTGAAAAGTGCAGATAAAACCACCTCCTTCCACCTGTGTATCTTGGGGAATTCAGGCTAGAAGAGGATGTGATTATGATCTACAGAAAAACTAACATAAATATTAAGCGTTTAGAAAACACACCAACCAAGCATATTGACCTAAAAATTCTATGCTGGTAAATGAAAAAAAAAATATTACTTTAATTAATACGGAAATTAGTAAAAAAATCCAAAATACCCCACCTAGAGATTAGAGCAGCACGACTATGTCAGTCTTCTCATTGGAATAAACATAAATAAGCTCTACTTTTAAGCAACTACTTGAGTAGTTTATAAAAAGGATTATATAATGGGGTTGTCTGGATTTAGGGATTTAAGGTTTCTGTTAGTCCTGTGTGCCTCAGGAAGTAGTGTGAGATAAATGTGTGACAATCCACCCGATTATCAGAACATAGGGTTTGTCCCAATAGTTAACAGCCACGTGATATTTTTCATAAAGATGTCACCACATTTGCAACATCCCAGGAAAGTGCAAAGAATGTCAAGAATTATTTAATTATTCAAAAGTAAATGAAGAAAAGAAATCTATTTTGCCTATGAATTACAAATTATTCGGTTGTCTTCTGGCACATATTTTTAGACATTTTCTTTCAAGAGATTTTTTTATTGTTACAAAAGGAAAACTGGCATCAGTTTTTCTTTTGTGTGTGAGCATATTTAGGAGTTTTGTGTTTCCTGGTGTCTGATGAGATTTAGGAGGCAAATCAAACAATAGATACCATGTATAATAAAATGTAGAGTAAGAATGAAACATTTCAAAACTTATTTCAGTAACAATATAATCATGACTTGCATTACAGGTTTTTAATTGTTGACATAATATTAATAATAAATATTAATTGAAGACCCTTGTAGACATAAGTACCTGCTCTACACTGTGCAGAGGCAGATATAATCAGCAACTGGAGTGTTTATAGGCAAGTTTTTACATTTTTATTTCTATAATTGCAGGTTAACACAATTTACAGGACATCTGTTTAGACACACACTGTGACAGTGCCCAGCACTTTACATCTGAGAGGCAGCTGTCTGGGCCGTGATTAGATGGGTAGCGCTTTGGAAATGTCATAGTTGAATTTCTATGAGCTTCGTTAAAATGAACTGAATGAATAATTCTTACTAATCAAACATTTTAACAGTAAATGAGTAAAACAAGGTTTTAAAAATGTAGATGTATCAGTAACACAGGAGTTAGTTCATTCTTAGGGATGATTCAAGGTCAAGTACCTGGGGAGCCCAAGCAATATAGGCTTTTCTAGCACAGGTGATTAACTTCTATCATTAAGTGGTAAAAAGTGGAATTACTCTCATTTCTTGACTGCCTTTTACTCTGAATTCTAAGAGATGACTCGATCTCTTCACCATTTTGCCTGTTTATGTAACAACAGGTAATAATCACACAGCCATTAAAGAAATTAAGAAGAATTATTTCCTGTTTTTTAGCTAACCCAATGAAGAATGGTGGAAAATAAACTGTATTGTTACTTTTGAGAGAATTATTCCAGAATTTCTTTTTCTTTGTTCTTTTCTTCCTAGGCATCAAGAAATCCTCTTTTTCCAACAAAGTTGCTCTTTAAACAGAATATGGTTCTTATTTTGTTGTCCAGGGAATGGGGCAAAAAAAGAAACCTAATTTTTTTTCCCTCCAATAAAACAGCTCATCTTCACATTATTAAAGTCTGCTGTTCCAAAATATGCTGCCTAAAATTTTGTGGATTGAAATGTCTGTACTCAGCAACAAACACTTCCATACTATGTATTATACTATTTAAGATATTGCTACTAAAAATAATGACAAATAAGTAAGCAAATACCATTACATCAATTAAAAAAAGAACAAAAAATCAAATACAATCTATTCATATTGCATGTGGAATATAAATACATAAGTTTAAAACAAATCATTTCATAGCAATTTTGAATGGGTATAAAAAGTCAGAATTGGTATAGTTTAGGAATAAAAAGAACAACATCTCTAAACATCACGAACAGAATGACCAGTTCAGATGAAGTCTTAAGTCTGGCAGTTGTAACCGTGTACTTGTTATTTCCTTTTAAATCTGGAATTTTGGTATATTGTACTATATGTTAAAGTTTATAGAAGCAGATGGGATGAAAACAAAGAAAATGTTCATGAAACCTTATATAACGTGTCTTCAAGAATCTGTGTGACTTCAATATTAAATTTCCTTTAGAGTGACAGTATCTTGGACAACTCAGAAATTTTAAAAGCCATATTTTTGAGGGTTTTGTGATGTCTTCTGACATTTAGACTTATAAAGTGTGTAAGCCGGTAGTTTAGAAGGCGGTAATAAACTATTGGCTTCAAATAAAACTCCAACTTCAGACTTATTTTTATTCAGAGATTTTCTGGGCTATAGAGGCAGCATTTTAATCAAAGATATTAGTATTTTCAACCTTGACCTCATTTGTCTCTCACATTGCATAATACTACTCTTCCCCTACTTCCAGTTACTTGCCAGCACACAACATCTCTTTGGACCAATTCTGACTGTAGACTGATTAAGATCTTGATTAGAACATTTCCTGGAGGTTTGTTGATCCATACAACTGTGGTTGGAGCAGTAGCCTTGATGCTTTACATTATAGCAGACTTTTTGTTTGAGCTTGGTGATTCCATTTCTTTAATGTTTAATGTTCAATGTTCTTTATAATCCCTCTATTGTAACAGCTGACACTAATCTCAGATAAATAAAATGTATATTATTCTCCTAATCATCGATCCTTTGTTCATACACACACAACTTTTTGTGTTGTTGGGACTATGGGGCACAAGTGTTCACTTTGTCATAAGCACTGAGTCTATTTAGTCCTTGAGTTAAGAAAACAATTATGTGTGTACTAAAGCCTAATTGACTTGACTGAAAACAAAGTCGCTTTTGTATTTTATTGATCAGTTAAATATGTCAATGTTCATTTAACATACAGTTTAGGTTGCACTGAATGTGAAACTGCTTCTTCCTCTGGTTGCAACACAGCAATGTCACATATCCTAACATTGCTTGAGATAAAGTTTTCCCTCATGTGCTTTTGCCACAGATGATCAGGATTAAAATCACTAAGTCACTAGTCCCCACATATAAGATGTCTATTGTCAGCAAAAAAAGAAATGAAATAGGAGTTTCCTATATGTATTTTTATTTCACGCAGTGAAGAGCAGAGTCCACAATTCCTTCACACTCTGGAATAGAAGCAGCTTACAGCAGATTTTCAATATCTGGACCATGGGAGAGAACAAGGTGTTAATGAGGAAAATTAATGTGCGGTTTAGTAAATTATTACCACTAGTGCATACGCAGGAACACCTTTTCTGATTTTTGAAAAAGACCATTCACATCAGAGATAAAAGGATCAATTATCACATTAGAGATCCTTCTCCAGTTTAGCTGCCAATAACAGAAAAAGTAACTGAATTTCAAGATTAAATGAGAACACGAAAATAATCAGTTGAAGAGTAATTTTTCAACTGGATGTTTATACAAAATAGTTTAAAACAGTATTAATATGCAGTTGTATTTCATTTTTCATCTGAGGATTTCCAAGTCCGGTACAAGCTTTATAATAAAGCTTTTCCAGCAGTAGTTAAGCTTCACAACACCCCATGTAGCAGTCAGGCAGAGCAAGCAGCTGGAAAACAGTTAAGAGAGAACTGTGATTGATTTGGTGAAGTTCACAAGCATATTGGTAAATCCTCATTTGCACTCTCCTTCCTCACTGCAAGTAAGCATAGACTTAATTCAAGGACAATTCAGAAAGTATCCAATATTAACATTTTTAAAATATCCTGAAGAAGTATAATGGGCATTTTGAATGAAGTGTCCTAGCAGATATTTAGCAATGGAAGCAAAATCTGAAAGGCAGAAGTGGGAGTTGAACACTTACTTATTGCTTAATATGTGGCGACATGATTGCCTTTGAAAGTAGCCAAAATCAAAATCATTCCATAAACATCTGATTCAGCAAAGTCAGCAATATTTCACTTTTAAAGAGTAGAAAAACTTGATCATCTGTGATTCCTATTTCCACAGATTTCCCAGCTAGAATTTTTATGAAGACTGAAGCCTTAAAAAAAAGTCTTTCTAAAAGTATGCTAAATAACATCTGACAAAAATAGAAGCTGACTAATCTAATAAACACATTAATGAAGGATCACTAATTGCTCCCATTTCACATTAATTACTGAAAGATATATAGTCAAATGACCTTTGAATAGTAAGACTTTGTGGAGGAAGCTGAAACCATGAACTACTACTCCTTTCCGCACAAATTAATGTAATTCTTAATCCAACTAGAACTTCATATATGAAGTATATTGTAGAAACAAATATCATCCTATTTGCCCTCTACAACTAAGGACCAACATTGTTGAAGGACACATTCTTGCTGCTTTATGTAATCTTAAATATTCCTAAAACTTTTATTCATCCTACCTCCCATGTTTTCTATATTTTATAGAAACAACTCCAAAGTAAAAAATGAAACCTTTTGTGAAAGTTTCTTTTCACAACTAATTTTATTTTACTGTTTTTATTGTAGTGTACCTCAACAAATCCATCATACTTTTACTTTGAATCTTCTTTTCCTCCTGCTAGCATCTGTCAATACTCTTCCCTCACCACTCAAAACTGTCTTTACCAATATATCAAGGAGATTTTTAAATTTTACTTTTTCCTACATTAAAATATTGGGTTGCTGTTTTTTTCCATTGCTGCTAGCCAAACGAAAAGAGTGTAGATTAACTTAGTCATTATTTCAACACAGATCTGAAAGTGGATTAGTAACTATTGCATCTTTTAATGATATTAAGCCTGGTGTTTTCAGAGGGATGATTAAGTCTTAAATCTTTTGCTTCGTATCTCTTCTTCACTGCTCTATCTTGACTAACTATTCAGATCAATTAACTAAAAATTCATTTTTATCTACCATAGGAGCAGGATCTCTGCAGAAAACATCTGGGCATATAGAACCCTTTGGTGGCACAATTTTGCAAAGCCTTGGTGGAGATCAGCTCTTGGTGCAGGAGCACTGAAAGCTTTCAGGGTGCAGTCTTTAACACACATTAGCTGTGGGAAAGCACAGGGTCTCTCATGGAGGCTGGATTAACCTTTGATTTCATTCTCACTGAGGTTTATGTTCTTTCTGTGGTGCCTGGTACCTAAGCTTACACTAAAATTTTGTGTCTGCATTGATTTTATAGTTACATACTTGTATAGCAATAACATGCTGAAGTTTATAGAAATGTGGCAACTAACAATCCTGCAGAGAGAAAAAAAAAATCAACACCTTTTTCCACTAATGCAGAATACTTTCCACTTTTGAGACTCAAGTGATCAAAACAAAACCTTCCTTTATATCCAGCCATGATCTTTCAACATCTGTTTAGCATCTATTTTACTGCTGTAGTAAAGTAAAAGATAATTCACCCTTTCTACAGAAATTAAATTTAATGGTTGCTCTATTATGATTGGTTTAGGTGGGGAAGGTCTCTCTAGAAAGTTTTAAGACTTTCTTCAAATACTCCCAAAATGCAGCTCAAATAAACAAAGCACAATCATTCCTGAAAGGAACAGCAAATGCAACAGTTGTTTCACCAGCATTATTACAATTGCACTGAAAATTCTGCTCCACCCCAAGGTTATTGCTGAGGATGTTATGGAGGAAGGACAGAAGGGAGGCAAGATGGAAGGATTACACTTCTATTGTTAGCAAGTAGCATTTACAGGTAGCATTCAAAATAAGGTATCTATCATTTTCTGTACTCAGCAATTGCCAGATGAGATGAATAACTAATCTTTACAAAGGGCTCTCTACAAGTGCACTTTACGATCTTGCCCAAAGCTGTTCCAATACCATATCAAGAGCAATGTAATACAAGGTTTTCAACCCAGAATCATGAGTAATGAGTGCTTTATAAATCCAGTTCACTTTTCAGTTAAAAGTTTAATGAAAGAAACTAGGTTTCTTAAAAAACAGACAGTGGCCTGCCAGTCTGGCTGAGCAGGATGAATCATTGGAAATATCATTTCAGACTTCTAATTAGGGGATCAGGTCTGGAGGCTGATATAAAACTTATTTCCTGTGATGTCCAAGATCTGGTACACTGTCCATGTTGCAATACATGTCAAGAAACTCAATAGAAAAGGGTGAAATGCTGCCAAACTCAGTCTTTCAAAATTCAAGAATCTGGACTCCCAATCAGTTTTTATGAAATAGTACATCTGGAGGTCTCTTTATTCATCTGAATGCTTTTGAGTTTTACTGGAAAAGACAGGTTACGTATAGAGCTCCCTTTGACCTACACATACACGATGTATCTGTAAAGGTAACTGAAGTTATACATTTGTTCAGCGTAAGTCCCTGCCTCAGGGGTTTTAGAGGAATGCTTGGGATCATAATAACTGGCCACATCAAGTGCTGTCTGACTTTTCTATCCCTATGACTTCTCTGTAGGGCGTGAAGGCATTTTACTCTCACAAGGTACCTACCTGAGAACAACATCTTCAAAATCCATGTCCCATGCATTTCATTTTCAAGGCACCATCATATTACTGTAACCCAATGCAATGATTATGGGGGAAAAAATAACAAAATAAAAAAATACTGCAAAAGCATCAATTAAAAATAAGACCTATTTTATTTGGGAATTTCAGAAGTTTATGATGGGAAATCCTGTGTAAAGCCTGCCAGAATATAAACTCATGGATTGACCAGGTCAATCATAACTCTTCATAGGGTTTGAACTTTTTTGTCTGTCTGATTACAAATGAAATGTTATGATTGTTAAGTCATTGCCTCAAATTCTGGTTTCTCAGACTCCATAAGATGCATTTGAAGTTGACATATTTTGCAAAAAGAAGCTTTCCTCAGCTTCCAAATATTTTGGTGGAAACAAAAGAGCATGAAGCCAAAGCCCTGGAGTGTAAGAACATATTTTCATCATCAGGAAAGGGACAGTATTTTACCCACTGAAGCAAGTCTCGATGTTCTTTGTTTTGATTCTTCCATAGCTGGTAAAAATTGATTAGTAACAGTTCTTGAGGTGCAGACTAGCTGATCTGTAGAGAGATATTTCTGACTGTTTTTCTGGTTGCTTAAACCAGAAGGAAATACAGAAGGTCATCTCCGCTGACCATGTTTGTACAGAATTCTCCCAAATGACAACATAAAACAATTCTAGTTTGATAGCTGGAAAAAACAGGTTGTCTTTATTTTTTTTTTTAAATAGATAGATTCAATTACCTTTAAGTTATACTGTATCTGCAAACTTTTGACTATAATTTCCAAATCAAGCATTTATTCAAAACTGCACCTATTTATTAACATAACCACAGAAATATCTTGCACCTATGTGTGTACAGGAGGGGAAAGGGATGCACAAGCAAAGCTCAGCAAGAGTCAAGGATTAAGAATCGATCTGTTGCATTTACTGTTCCTTGTAAATCTCTGACTTCTAGTTCATAGCTTTCACTAATATCTCAGAGAACTCTTTAAAGGTTTAATCTTGGTCAGACCTTTAGGAAAAGTGAGAATGTATCTTGGGATAGCGCAATATTTTCTGTTAGCAGGAGCCAGAGGTAAAGACTTGGCTGTTTCAGAGCAGACACCTGCCCTGTCTGTTTTGTTACTAGTATTTCCACAGAGATATTTTTAAAAAATAGAGTTTCTAGAATTTTACTTTTAAAGTTTAAGCTGTGTGAGAAAGTTGTGGAATTTACTAATTTCTTTACAAGACAACATCTTTGCCACCTAGGAATAAAATTGGACCATTGAAAAAATGGCATCTTTGGAAAATTAGAGGAAAACAAAAGGCTTAATTTGTAACAAAATTCAGTGGTGAGAGTGATTGATGCTATTTTCTGTTCATCCTCAGAGATTTGTCAGGTTTCTCCAGGTGGTCATAGTTAACAGCATCTCTGATACTGCTTGGAAGGTGCATAAGTCCTGATACTGCCTTTGGGTACACTAGTGGAGCTAGGAGTACCTATACTTGCTATGTATGTAGAGTAGGATTCCTTACTCTGAATTTGACCCTCTCTACCATGAGCTCAGGTGAACTTCACAATTAGCCCAATGAGTTTTTGTTCTTGACCACAGTGAAAAAGGAGATGGTTATTTCTCTGGAGTGACAACACACAGATTTCAAGAGGTAGAATGCTGGGGAAATTCCTTCTCAGTCAGACATTCCCTTACTAAATAAAAATCTCATTAAAAATAATCAGTTAGGATTTGGGAGTTTTAGCAAAGTTTCCATTTTTATGTGATAACTCAAATATAAAATATATAGCATGGATTGTGCTCCAAGATGCAGTCAGGTGAGGCAGAGCTTGAAGGATTTTTTGTGTACACTTGGCAAAGCTTCCTACTGACAGTTTGAAGTTGGAGAAGCTAGTTTTATTTAACCATTCTCAAGCTGATTTAACAGAAACTTCACACTCTATTTCCTTTTTATTTTATATATTGATTTTTTGATAAAGCAATGTTTTTATATCTAGATGTAACTGTGTAGTAAGACTACACCATTTAAAATTATAGGAGTTTATTCTGCTGCTTTTAAAGTTATGCTGCATGCTAAGTGCTTCAGAGCAGGAACTAGACAATAATGTACTACACACCTTAACAGTGTCCTCAGATAATTGCAACATCCATACTTTGAATTAAAAGCAAACAATACAGTCCAAGAGTCAAAGACCAGCAGACGAGCCTATAGATTAGTTTCAGTGAGTTGCTCTGAGTCTTAGGCAGCAAGGGTCTTTTGTAGTTCACTGTAAGTTAAAAACTATTTCCATAAGGCAATAAATATATGACACATTTTAATATAATTTATAAAGAAAATAAGCCAAAGAAAAATGAGTTTTCTTATCTTGCTTTGCTTTGGCAGTGACATTATGGGAAGAGACCATAGCTGCCGGTTATGAAAAACACACCTTCCGATAACACGTTTTATGGGTTTTGATTTTATGCTCTCAGCTGTGAGCATGCATAACATTTTGAAGCATTTTTTTTTCACCAATTAAAAAAGCCGATACAAGATTTTATGTATGGTGTTTTGTCACATGGATGATGTAATACTAAAATAAGATCAGTTTAAACATTCATTATCTCTTGTGAAATGAATATCAGGATAATTTAGAAAGCAAGAATATTTAATATAAGGACTTATAAATTAAAAAAAACTATTTATACAACATCAATTTCTGAGAGACAGGATTTTTTTTTTTCTGCTGAAAAACATCAGGAGTTATGAAGCATTTCTTCCCCAAATGATATCTTTTTCCCATTTTGTGTTGAATACAGAAACTTTGTCTTCCCATCCTATCTTGATTAACGGTTTACTAATGATTATTTTAAAATAATCAAATTACATATCCAAATTCTCATTCAGTTCTCAGACCAGATCCCTTTTTATATCATGTCATTCACACTGTTTACAAAATCTTTACCCTGTATCAGTAAGCACAAAATATTCATAGGGAACAGCACCTTCCAATGTTTGCCCCCCTGAGTGATACTCGCCCTTTCATATCCTTGGACTGCAAGACTTTCACTGCCAGATTAAAGTAGAGAGCAAAATTCTGATTAATTTAAGTGGGATTTAAGTCTAGAATTTTATTACAGGGTTCTTATAGTCTTTTATGTTTCTCTCCTCTGAGGCATGATCTCGTTTGGTTGGACCTGCGTGAATTAACAGCTTAATTTTTCTAATGCATAGAAGCTCTTACTGGCATCACTGACGTCTGTGAAATGTGTCTTAACTTAGAAATCAAGGTATAAATATATATCTTTAAGGAATGAATGATGCATAAAAGGCATCTCTGGACTTCTCCCAGTATTAAACCCTTTTTTCCATGATTATCTAGGTAACATAAATATTTATCGTTCAATGTAATTGCAGAATATGATAATACAGGCTGTATTATTTCTTTCATAGTATATAGTGCCATGCATTTCTGACTCAAGACTGTTTCCTCTCTAAGATTCCTTGACCACAACATGCCATGTGCTGCAATTTTAAAACAACAGGTAGTAGTCATATTTGTGTATTTTGTAGTATCTTCCATTGAAAGTCAGAGACATACCAATGGTATAATAAGTATTTACTTATCTATGTTTGTAGTTTAGTAATCTCCATAAAGGTTTACAATGTCCTCTTCACTTTCCTTCCCCAACAGAGAGAAGAGCCTCTCCATGAAACATGTCACAAAGCTGGGGTTATAGAAAACAAATAATTTGTGAATCTAGCTTGGTGTTGGCATGTCTTCTGCTCCTACTTGAGAGTTTTACTAGAGGAGTTTTCTAAAATGTTTTATATGATGATGGATGTTCTACCACAGATTCTTTGGGGAAGACTTCACGCAGAAGCTGAGCTTCCTCATAGGGTCTCTTTTACATCAGACCCATTACTTGCAGGGCCACTCTCACTGTGTTTGTTTAAGTAAACACGGCATATTCAGGTTGGTTGCCTTTCTTTCTGGAAAATATATTTAGGTCAGACCTAGTAGCTCCTTTCCTAAGAAGTCAGCAAGATACAAATCTAGCACTGACTCTTCCCACCGCCAACAGAGGCACCCGTGTTATTGAAAGCAAAAGCTCATTTTCATTTAGTAGGGCTTCTATTTTACATTGCCCATTTTTTATTTCTTCATCTAAAACTGTAGATGGCCTGTTCTGCAAGTAATTTTGGATTTTATCTCCCTGCAAACAAACCCAAGTGATTATTTTTCTCTGTTTTACTGTCTTCGGATCCCAAAATTTACATTCTTAGTACAGGGTTATTATCTTGCTAGAACCAGAACAGCTACAGCTGGGATATCATTGAAGTAAAAGATGCACAGTCTAAAAACTTCTAAAAAACACTCTATCAAACAAAGTATGTTCAAGTTTACAGATTCAACACATTTTACTGCAAACTCTTTTGACCTCATGTCTAGCATTGGTCAAAACAGAAAAAAGGAAAAAAATCCCACCAACCTGCAAATAAATAGATCTGCTTTCATATCTATTAAAGTTGTCTGTTAGTCTAGATTACTTTATCTTCTTTCACAAAGCCCTTTCATTATTAATCTCTGCGCTCTTGAGTTCTACTCATTTAGAATCAGAACAAAGATACCTTTTACCTGTTTGTACAGTGTCTGTAGAATAGTATAAAAAGGGCTGAAGGTACATGTTTATTGTGCCAAGTCAGCATGAAAACACACAATAAGAAATAAATTAAGATTTCTTATTTCCTTTCCTTTCACTTTATGACATAGATTAACTTTGTTATCACAGGCATTTTTTTGGAAATATTATTGTTTTCAAGATATGACTGATAATATTTTACTTTTCTAAAAAATTCATGCTTAGATGGAAGATACAAAAGAGTACTTAAATATCAAAATAACATTGACCATAAGCCATTCTTCATTATTTGCTTGTATATTTCACAGGGTCAAACAAAAATTTTCCACTTCAAAATGGAATTAGTAGTGGCAGACAAAAATACTTAGATTCACTAAAGAATAACCACAGATTTTTGACAAATACCAAGACAATAGTTTCCCTGCTATAACCATATCATGCTCTGGATTTTTTTTACAACAAAAATAATAGAGTATATGATACAGTAAACAAGGGATTAAAAAAAATGTCCAGTGTTTGGGAATGCAATATCAGTGCTTATTATGCATCATGTTTACATATCACTTATAAAGCTACTACATCCTTACATCTTAAACTTTTCCATTATTATTAGAAACAAAGACTAACATACCATGTGGGGAAAACTTACCGGAATGGATATTAATGTCCTGGCAAGATGATGAGCAGTATGATAACGCAGGCGTGCTTCAGTATCATCTCTCTGAAACCTCTCCAAAACCTGCTAGGCATCCTCTTTCAAAGGGAAAAGAGTCTTCCAGAGAATTCAGTTGTGACACTACCAACTCCCATGCCCAATGTTACGATTTCTCTGCCAACAACTGCTTTCAGGCACTAGTAAGACTAGGAGCTTGTGATGAGCGGTACTCTGAAACAGGGGATTTTTTCACAGACAGTCCAGTCCATAGCCTTTACAAGACTCACCTTTAAAGACATCACTATTGACTTATAAATTATGAGAAAGCAGTAGTTTAAGTGGAAATTACTGATTGCAAACAGAGCTGATCATTATATAGATATTAACCTCGGGTAAAGGGCTGATCGTTCAGCAAGTTTCCTGGCAGTCTCTGCAGGACAAAATAAACAAATAATTGATTCAGCTTGCATTACCAAATCTTTTTTGACATCCTAGAGGGTTGACTTTACTGGGCAAAAGAAAAAGATGTTACAAACAAATTCAGTGTAAGCTCCTTAAATATATTAAAATCTAACTGCATATAGCAACGTTTAACTGTTATAGGCAGAATCATCTCAGTTTGAGGAAATTTCCTTTTTCAACATCAGATGGTATAGATGTCACCTTTTAAATAACTAAATAATGTGAAGTTGTAAACATCTCCAGAACAAGGAATAACAATTGCTAACTAACAAAAAAAAATATTTTTAGGTTGAGATTAAGAAAACATTGAGAGATGGCGATCTAATCTTCTGACAGTTTTGTTCTAAATTTTAGGTAATATATTTTTAGCTCTGACCAATACAATTGCACAGCTTTCAATAATAGGAAAACACTATGAAAGCTACATAATTTTTAGGTGTGTTGCTTTACTACCTCTGCTTTACCTGTGGTTTTCAATGCATAGTTACAAAGGACCTAAAAGTCTGTTGTTATGGTCATGTCTATGCAGAGCATTTTATTTGAGTACCAGCCACCAGTCTATGAGTGATAATGACCTCTGTTGCTTTCTTGTCTAAAAGGCCATGTCAGCTTTCTAAAAGATAATGTCACATTTACTCTACAGTTGGTCCTTTTAGGTTTTTTTCTCTGGATGTCACCAGGGCTCATCACATGATTAATTTTTTTATCACTGCATTTACACAAGCATGAGCAAGATCTGCTTTACATTAACATGAATTAAACATAGACACAGGACACAAGAGCAGCAGTGTAGATACAGAAACTTCACAGAGAGAAAGGGAAGGATATTATTTACTCCTGGCAAGTTTTTTTCCTAACATAATACATATCCCTGAAACCCAGAGGTCATTTATTGTGAATGTAATGAATACACTCATATCCACCAAGGGTAATAAATATTGCAAATTAAGTTGAATAATGACTATACTGTCTATTTCATTTCTACATGAGAGACACACGTGGGACTTAATGTAAGTCAGTATTTATAATACAATATAAGGTATGAGTCTCATTCAAATTTAGAGTTGCAGCAATGTCACAAACACATTAATTTACTGTTACTGCCTCAGGAACAAGCAAAAAAAATCATTACAAACAACCAATGTGTATGGAATTTATAATGAATATCTTAATTATGAACCTACTTCATTTTAAATTATGACTTTTTTCCGTGTAAGAAGATCTTGGTATTTAAAAGACTAAAGGAGTAAGGTAATGCAGTACAGCAGTTACTAGAAAAAGCTACTTACCATGTTTTTAACTGGATTGATATTTCAAATTTATTCTAGCTTACAAGAGCCTTCAAAACATTTCTATAAGTAGCAATGAGAACATCAAAAATGGAATTACAATATTTGGTGAAGAATGGATGTCAGGAGGAAAAGTAGTCATTGCCATAAATAGGCATAAATAACTATAATGAGTTCTGGGCTGCTGACATATATACAACCAAGTATACAATGTATACAACTGAGTTTTCTAAGATTCTTGCTGACATAAATGGAGCACACAAAAATTATAGATCTCCTCTTCCAGCCAGCTACTTATGTAAATTATGTCTGTGACAGGCTAGTTGGCTTTAGCTTCTTGTGGAAGTTATGGAGAGGTGAAAGAGCATGAACAAGCAACTGCTGTAGTTAGTATAACAGCAGGTTAAATTAATTATTGAGATAAGAATATGAAGATAAGACATTAATAAAAAAAAAAAGAGGAAGTCAGATGTTTACAAAAGATTTGCAGATCTTCTTTATTACATCAGACAAAGCTGGGAGTCATTGCATTTCCTCCTAGTGTGAATTTTTTCTGGGCTACTAAGTCCACAAATGTATAGTAAAATTTTTAGGTTCCTATAAAACTATGCAAGGAGAGTGAAATGGGACTAAGGTTCCTGAAATGGGTAATTCTTAATTTAGGAAAACAAAAGACCTATTTTCTGCTCACATGATTTTCATGCCCAGAACTTTAGCAGTACTTTGAGAGTCATAAAAGTCCAACATCAATTAGGAACATCTCTTGATTGAGCCCAGCACTCTTCCAAGAACAGAGCTGTCTGTATTTGGATAGCAGCACTGAGGCAACAGAAAACTGAAAACATCCTCTCTTTTGTGGTTTTTTTTGGACAATATTTACCCTTTACTAATTCTTTTTTGGATTATCTGCTTCAGAAAAGAAAGAAATCTAGATTCGTGACAACAGATCATCTACACAGTTAAAAATATGGAAATTAATCCAAATTCTAAAGTTGACATTAGTGTTCTGCTTCCTAAATCCTGAATTATTCTTATTCCTGGCCCAATTTATACTGTTCCATAATTTCATGGGAAACAAGATGTGTGCTAGGAAATACATTTCACTGTATATACACTGTGTAACAAGCCTTGCATCTATCACAGATTTAAGAATTATGTTTTAACAGTTAGTGATAAGGAACCCAATAAAGATTTTCCCATTGAAGAAAAGACCTTGCTAAGTGAACATCACAAGCAGTGTTCAGCACAGCCTAGAAAGACACAGTAGCAAATGCTACATCAGAGTCCCCATTACTGCTCTTGATACTATGGACAAATCTACTCAAGAGCATTTGTAAACATCTGTTTTTAAACAGTGGCAAGTAATGAAACAATATAGTAAGTAGGAAATACTACCACATCAGAGTAATTTATGCATATGCTCCAACTAGTTCCCTTACGCAGGTTAAAGACTTAAAACTGGAAGAATTAGAATGACAGTAACTGGTTTTGTCAATCTCTACCCACCTGCAATACATATTTTTAAGCCCAAGGAATATTTTAGCATGTTTTTAGCACATCCATGCCTCTGGTTCTTTCTGTATACTAAAGCAGGAACACCTGAATATTGTTTTAATGTATATAAACACACATGCACATATATGTGCGTGTGTATACATATAAAACATACTTAGGAGGAGTGTGATATATGTATCTCTCCACATGTACCAAAATATGTATATAAATCTATGTTATATACACATTTGTAGCATAGGATAATAGTTTTTTCTTTAAGAAATCTGGGTTGTACTGAAAAGTGAGCCAGTATTTATTAAAGACATTCTCTTGAGCAACTTTGGTTATCAAGGCTTGTCAGAGTTTCAGTGCTTTCCCAACCATGAAAGCAGGTATAGTCAATCTTCCTGGAATCCAGGGTATAAGAGTTAATGAAATTTGACAACTGACTGATGTCAGATGCAGCTTTGAATTTGGAAACCCAATTACCTATTTCTCTTTCAAAGAGGAGGTCATTCCAGTCAACATAACTGTACTGCCATATGTTGCAATTCAATCTGAGAATCTGCAGGAGATTCTGCTCTTCAGAAAAGCCTAATGCACAGGGAGTAAAATTTGCAGACGAAGTTATATATGAGCCAAATGGAAATATGAACATGCCCTTTCTACACAGAAACAAAGTTTATTTCTGTTAGTGAGGTTGTTGTCTGTGGTTGAATGTGCAACCACAATACTCCATTGCAATGTTTCAGTTTCTTAACTCCATGCCTTTTCCCCAATAGTAAATATTTTTGTCCAGAATTTCCATAGTTCATATAGATATTTATGCTAAAGGTTCACATTAATAAAAGCTCTATACTTAAGTTGATGTGCTGAAGATGATATAAATTTGGTAGAGCTGGGATAAATTGCACCAGTAGAAAAATCTAGCCAATCCATTATAAGCTTTAACAACTAGTTTTTCAAACCTACATTCAACTCATTAGGCTCTGCTTGTCTTAAAACCAAACTAGTGTAACTTGTCACGCAGGTATCTACAAGCAGAAACCACTGTGTTGCCATTGGACTAAAAGAAGACAGAGTGATTTCTGTCATTTCTCCATTTCTTACCTTCTTAGAGTGGAATAAACAGACATTGAGCAATCATGTGGGTGTATACATGCTTGGCATCTGGTCTGGACTTAATTTTCAGTAGTTAAGCATTACTTAAAGACACTACAATGTTAACATTTGCAAAAGCAATTTGGTTGGAAAATGCAGGATAGTTCCCAAAACCCCTTGATGGGAAAGTGGAAAAAAAGAGATTGACCGGGCCTGTGGCAGAGAAGGACTATAACCATTAAAGGCATCATTACATGCTTCACCATCATGCTTGAAGCAGTAAATCAGAACAGTGCTCTGTGAAAATGGAGCTGGCTTTTATTACAAGCACTTTGAAACATTCTCTAGATGAAAGGAGTGAAAGCAATACAGCTTTGAAATCCAGTATCTGATTCTTCCTATACACCCACTAGTATAAATCAGACTCACTCTGGGAAAGGATTTACACTGCAATTTCATGCATATGGTCAAAAAAGTGCATGCAAGGTAATGAGGATGTAATTTTTTTTTTAAGATATCTTTCTATCTTAGTTTTATTTTAGTTTTGAGGAGTGAGAAAACTCATCAGCCCTGAAAGAAATGAGACTGTTCTAAAAGACCATTGCATGTGACACCTTTCTGGTCTTGTATA
The DNA here is from genome assembly GCA_013389865.1 of Piaya cayana. Classification (NCBI taxonomy): domain Eukaryota; kingdom Metazoa; phylum Chordata; class Aves; order Cuculiformes; family Coccyzidae; genus Piaya; species Piaya cayana. Next base: position 4,722 of record WAAB01002964.1, on the reverse strand, counting down.
AAGTTACAAAGCACTTGTTTATTTAACCTCATGCAGTTTAGGGTTAATTTGGCTGTTTCCAAGATTCTTCTTTGATGTCTTCTTTGAAACATTATTTATCATATCTCCTTATGCACATTGCAAATCTCTGCTCATCAGGAATCACAAGTAACCTCATAGAAGTGCACCTCATCTTGCCTGCGCTGGTCTGCTCTGTGCACTATGGCCCAGCAGAAGCATCACTACATTGACAATATCATAGAATCATAGAATCACCAGGTTGGAAGAGACCTATCAGATCATCGGGTCCAACCATTCCTATCAAACACTAAACCATGTCCCTCAAGCACCTTGTCCACCCGTGCCTTTAACACCTCCAGGAACGGTGAATCAACCACCTCCCTGGGCAGCCTATTCCAGTGCCCAATGACCCTTTCAGTGAAAAATTTTTTCCTAATGTTCAGCCTAAACCTCTCCTGGTGGAGCTTGAGGCCATATTGATTGTAGGGGGACCATGAAGGGGGAAGGAGCCTGCAGGCACCAGTACAGCTCTGATGGAATGTATGGAACAGTTGCAGAATTAAAAAGACTCACTGGCTGTTATCTCTTACCTAACAGCAATATCTTTATCACTATAATGTTATGGTAGTTGCCAGCAGTCAATGAGGCTAAACCCTGCTGTGCCAAGTGCATAGTTACAGTTTTCACCCTGAAAAGCTGCCTTTAAAAAGAGGGGACATTACAGCAGGTGTATGCTAAAGGTATAGGAAGTGATAAATCCTAGGTATCATCCTTTCCAAGGAGTAACTGAGACAGATCCCACAAATCATCATCAGTTTGTTGCACCCAGAGCACAGCTGATGCATTCCAGTGTTATGGCAGAGGAGCTGCATAGGAGCTCTGCCTCTCTGCTGTAGTCCAGGGTGAACAAATTGCCATCTCTAGCCTTTCAGAAACACCTCAGCAGCACAGCCATTATGCTTGTTACCAGGGCCAGCCTGTGACCCTCTGTGCTGTACAAAAAAAAAAAAAAAAAAAGCGGCAAGGGGGAGAGAGACCCGGGGGTGTTGTGAGAAATGGTTTTGTACACTGGACCGTGGAGGTTCCATTCT
>WAAB01002960.1:9671-36139 GCA_013389865.1 Piaya cayana | reverse complement strand
GAAAGAGAAAGTAAATCTGTAGCTAAAACAGGAAAAAACAAGGAATTAAGAGTTCCTCCAGAGCTGGAATAGCCTCCCAGGCTGCACCCAGGGCTCTGCAATGTCCCCAGGGGAATCTACACTTCTTTGGATGGGGGGTTGCAGACCCTCAGCTTGGTTCACACCCACGTGGGTGCTGATAATGCAACAGGGTCTCCCCAGATTGCCCACGGCTGCCGTGGTCCGTGCCGTGGCCGCATCCCTGCCGTGCTCCATCAGCATTAAGCAGGATGCAGCACGTCTACCACGACGCTTCTACCTGTCTCCTCTCGCTACATGGGTGGGTGTTGATCGCCTATGGAAACGCTTATAAACCGCAGCCTGTGGGAGGCACGCGAAGCCCAAGGGGTTCTTGGCTTCCTCAGAAATGCTGCAGTGTGGAGCAACGAGCAAGCTTCCAGGAGAAGAGCTTGAAACAGCATAATAACAGGACTCAAACACTGAATAATTTATTGTTCACATGGGGAGGGAGAGGAAGATCTCTTGATTGATGGGGGTGTTTGTGTGCATTTAGCGCTGATCCTCAAGCTTAGAGCCAAATATAACCTGATTTTTTTTTTGATGGAGACCTTCGGTGGCTCCTCTCTCCATTCTGATTCCATATGGAAGAGAGGTTTGAGCAGGAAGATTTCATTGAGAGAGCAGATAGCTTGAGGAAAACTATGGAGATTTCAGTGCTTTCTGAAAGAAAGCTGAGAAGAGCCTATATACAACGGCCTGCGGCGATAGGATGGATGATGGGGGTGGAATGGCTTGACGTTGGAAGGGGGAAGATTTAGATGAGACATTAGGAAGAAATTCTTCATGATGAGGGCGGGGAGGCCCTGGCCCAGGTTGCCCAGAGCAGTGGTGGCTGCCCCATCCCTGGAGGGGTTCAAGGGCAGGTTGGATGGGGCTTGGAGCCCCTGATCCAGTGGGAGGTGTCCCTGCCCATAGCAGGGGTGGGACTGAATGGGCTTTGAGGTCCCTTCCAACCGAAACCGTTCCCTGATTCTATGGTAAAATTTTGCCAGCTGTACACAATGGGATTCAATGCTTCTGCTATAAAAGTCTAAATATACCTTTTTTTTCCCTCACCTCTAACACAATTTTGACTGATAATCACCAGCTGCTGGCAGCAAACTCAAAGATAAAAGAAGTTTTAGCTTGTGATGATAAAGAAACAAGCGCATAGTTCACTCAGTAACATCAGGAAGAACATCCAGCTCTTTTAGACTCTTCACATTCATGGGCTAAAACCCATGATTTCCAACATACTCTATTTTATGAGTGAACGCCAAATACAGCTCCCTAGCATTAAAATGAATGTAAAGATGAGCTCATTAGTATTTTTTTAAATTACTCTGACAAAGCTTCATACAAATTTAACTCAAAAATTAATTTTAGAGCCCACGCACCAGTGCAAGTCACGAGCCGGGCCCACGCACTGATGGGAACAGAGCTAAAAATCCACTTGGTGACTGGTCATGAGGGGTGTCCCCAGGGCTCAGTTCCGGGACCAGTTCTGTTTGACATCTTTATCCATGATCTGGGGGAAGAGATCAAGTGCTCCCTCAGTCACTTCATAGGTGACACCAAGCTGGGTGGGAGTGTTGATCTGCTCATGGGCAGGAGGGCTCTACAGAGGGACCTGGAGAACCTGGATCCATGGCCTGAGGCCAGTTGCATGAGGTTCAACAAGGCCCAAGTGCTGGGTTGTGTGTTTGGGACACAACAACCCCACGCAGGGCTCTAGGCTTAGGGAAGAGCGGCTGGAGAGCTGCCTGGCAGAAAAGGACCTGGGGGTGTTGGTTGACAGTGGCTGAACATAAGCCAGCAGTGGCCCAGGTAGCCAAGAAGGCCAATGGCATCTTGGCTTGGATCAGAAATGGTGTGACCAGCAGGAGGAGGAAAGGGATCGTCCACCTGCACTTGGTGCTGGTGAGGTCACACATCGAATCCTGGGTTCAGTTCTGGGCCCCTCACTACGTGAAGGACATTGAGGGTCTGAAGCACGTCTGGAGAGGAGGATAGAGCTGCAGAGCGGCTGGAGAATAAGGGTTACGGGAGCAGCTGAGGGAGCTGGGGGTGTTTAGCCTGGAGGAGGTTGAGGGGAGGTGTTATTGCTCTCAACAACACCCTGAAAGGAGGTTAGAGGAGGTGGGTGTTGGTCTCTACGTCCTCCATGTGTCAGTGCTCATACTCCTGGAAAAGAGGCCCAAAGCCCAATCTGACTCCATCTCCTGTGCTGAACCATGGGGACCTGCCTTGTTTCATACAATCATAGAATCACAGAATCACCAGGTTGGAAGAGACCCACTGGATCACTGAGTCCAACCATTCCTATCAATCACTAACCCATGTCCCTGAACATCTCATCCACCTGCACCTTATACCCCTCCAGGGAAGGTGACTCAACCCCCTCCCTGGGCAGCCTCTGACACTGCCCAATGACCCTTGCTGTGAAATTTTTTTCCCTCAGCCGGACACTGGCGTCTGCGGTCCCTGATTGACCCGGGGAGCTCTGGTGCAGGAGGAGGCAGCAGGGCAGGGTTGAGCAAGGAGCAAAGCACTCCTGACACAAAAAGAGAGTTGCTGTTCTACACAGTGTGATAAGCAGTCAGCAGTGTGGACCAACATTTGTTAATGTGAGATGAAATGGGAGAATTCACACTCAGTAAAAGATCAAAGCACTCCCAAACTGCCAAAGGACAGAGTAAACCAAGNCTTCTCTGGAGGTGTTTAAGGGACGGGTGGACGAGGTGCTGAGGGACATGGGTTAGTGATTGATGGGAATGGTTGGACTCGATGATCCGGTGGGTCTTTTCCAACCTGGTGATTCTATGATTTGTCGCCAAGACTGCCAGTTTGGCAGGGAAACATGAGCAGCTCACCTCCAGCAGCAGACCCCCTACTCGCTGAGCGTGTGCAGGAGAGAACTCGTGTGATGCAACCACTGGTAACTTTTCTAACGAATTGAGTGCGGAGGCTCCCATCAGGTGTGCTTGATTAGTTGAAAAGCCACCGAGCACCCAGACTTGCGCAACGCTGCAATAAAACCAATTTCTTAACTTGATGCGGGAGATCAGCTGTTTGCGTGCCAGCTAACGAATCTGACTTTTTGGACAACAGTCCCACAATGAGCTCCAGGAGCCGCGGTCATCGCCTCTTTCTGCTTCTCTGCTGAGAGCTGGGGCTCACACAGCACCTCTGCGAGCATCCCCTGCCTCGCTGGGGGCTTCCAACGCTGATGACCCAGCAAATCCCCTGTCTGTGTTGCAAGCTCCCACCTGGACTCTCAGCAGAAGGCCCTCCACCCACAGCCGAGGTGTGACTGAGTGACAAACTTGTCCTTTCGTACCTGCTGGTACAGGTTGTGTTACAGGTACAGGAGAGGGGAAGGGCAGGGCAAAGAGCTCTCACGCAAACACCATATGCAAACACCGTAGGGTTAGGGGTTGGGGTTAGGGGTTAGAGTTAGGGGCTAGGATTAGAGGTTAGGGTTTAGGGTTAGGGTTTAGGGTTAGGGTTAGTGTTAGGGTTAGGGGTTGGGGTTAGGGTTAGGTTTAGGGCTAGGGCTAGGGTTAGCAGTTAGGGTTAGGGTTAGGGGTTAGGGTTAGTGTTTAGGGGTTAGGTTTAGGGTTAGGGTTAGGGGTTAGGGTTAGAGTTAGGGTTAGCAGTTAGGGTTAGGGGTTAGGCTTAGGGGTTATGGTTAGGGGTTATGGTTAGGTTAGGGTTAGGGTTAGGGGTTATGGTTAGGGGTTATGGCTAGGTTAGGGTTAGGGGTTAGGGGTTAGGGGTTAGGGTTATGGTTTAGGGGTTAGGGTTTAGGGTTTAGGGTTAGGGTTAGGGTTCAGGTTAGGCTTAGGGTTAGGGGTTAGGGTTAAGGTTATGGTTTAGGGGTTAGGCTTAGGGTTAGGAATTAGGGTTAGGGTTAGGGTTTGGCACCATACGCCAGAAAAAAAAAGAGAGATTCAGTGTTCCTGGGGACAATCCCCCGTCCACTTTGTAGCAGGTAAGGAGCAACCCTGGGAAGCGCCGGTGGCAACCGGTGCAGGAGAAACCAGATTTGCTGCTCTGGCCTCCCGAAGATGCATGGGATGGTGATCAGCAGGGCGCCAGGGATGCAGAGCAGGAGGTTCTGCGTGTACATCTACAGACTCCTTCAAATCTTCCCAGGTAGCAGCCAGGATTCATGATGCCAGAACCCCTCCGACAGTCCCACCTTAGTCAGGAAGGTGAGCACAGAAAGCAGAGGCTCCGGGACACAGCAAGGCATAAACCTCACTCCTAAATCAAGACTCCCAGCTCAGCATTCATGCTCCCTCCCCAGCCCCCATCTCAGCCCCACGAGCGTGACTTCAGCCTGGCTGAATTGATCACTTGTTCTGACCTGCCCGGGAGCTTGGAGGTGGGGTACGATGACCTAGGCCAGGAGGGGAATTTAGTGGGTGTCAAGGAGGTGGCAAACTGGGATTACTCTGCTGCACAGATGACTGAGATCCTTACCTGGTGACTACAACAACAGGAATTTCTCCCTCACCCCCTCTTTCTACCAGCTGTTTCCTTCCCAGGGAGCTGGGGGTGTTTAGTCTGGAGAAGAGGAGGCTGAGGGGAGACCTCATTGCTCTCTGCAACTCCCTGAGAGGAGGTTGTGGAGAGGAGGGAGCTGGGCTCTTCTCCCAAAGGACAGGGGACAGGACGAGAGGGAATGGCCTCAAGCTCCACCAGGGGAGGGTCAGGCTGGACATTAGGAAAAAATTTTTCACAGAAGGGGTGATTGGGCAGTGTCAGAGGCTGCCCAGGGAGGGGATTGAGTCACTTTCCCTGGAGGGGTTTAAGGGACGGGTGGATGAGGTGCTGAGGGACATGGGTTAGAGATTGGTGGGAATGGTTGGATTTAATGACCCAGTGGGTCTCTTCCAACCTGATTATTCTATGATTCTATGATTTAATGCCCTCCCCATTAATCCACTCTGACACCTGGCAGAGGTTGAGGATGGAGGTCCCACATGAGACTGGGCCCAGCTCTTAAGGTCTTCTGGCACCCTCAAGGCCCCATCAGCCCGAGTTTTGTTTTCTCCGCTTTGCCCGGCAACATCCCATAATCCTATTTGCATTTTGAACCATCACATATTGAGCACTAAGCTGACAAACCTCGCCCCAAAGCGATCCTGAATTGCTAACACAGCCCGGCCCTTCAGGCGACTTTCCACCATTCATCACACTGGCTACCAGTCTGACCAGTCTGCGTGTCAGACTCCATGTGGTTGTAGCTCCTCACGTTCCCACTTGGAACCTTCTTAAATTTTCCTGTTAACAAGATGACTTGAATCAAAAGCTGCCTTCCACAGTTGGTACTTTACCTCCTTCTAGTAGGAGGTTACTCTTTACAGCCACCCAGGTCTGAAGGGGGCTATCGCTGTCTGTTTGTTTTATAACAGAATCATAGAACCACCAGGTTGGAAGAGACCCACCAGATCATCAAGTCCAACCATTCCCATCAATCACTAAACCATGTCCCTCAGCACCTCATCTACCCGTCCCTTAAACAGCTCCAGGGAAGGTGACTCAACCTCCTCCCTGGGCAGCCTCTGACAGTGCCCAATCACCCTTTCTGGGAAAATTTNTCCAGAGCCTCAACATCCTTCTTGTGCTGAGGGGCCCACAACTGACCCCAGGATTCGAGGAGCGGTCTCACCAGCGCCGAGTGCAGAGGGAGAAGAACCTCCCTGGACCTGCTGGTCACACCGTTTCTGATCCAAGCCAAGATGCCATTGGCCTTCTTGGCCACCTGGGCACACTGCTGGCTCATGTTCAGCCACTGTCAACCAACACCCCCAGGTCCTTCTCCTCCAGGCACTTTCCAGCCAGACTTCTAGTGTGGAGCTGCTCAGGGTTGTTGTGCCCCAAGTGCAGGACCCACCATTTGGCCTTGTTAAACCTTGCTAAACATCTTTTCACCCATAAGCTCGAGATGGATCCTCTCGGGATGCAGCCTCAGCAAGATGTCAGGTACTGGACCCTCTCTGAACTTCTAAGCAGGGAAGTCATTTGCCAGCATCTCATTGAATTTCCTGGCTCCAGCCCGATCTTGTCTCCGTGTTCTTGCTCAATGCCTCGATCATCTGAGTCCTGCGGTCTTGCCAGTGTTTCAGATCGACGTTGCCTTTCAAGTTGTTTCTCAAGATGTTTCTTGGTTGCTCTCTTGCATGTTCACACTGATCTGCCACAGTTACAGGTCCTTTCCTCTTTCCTTGTTTGGACACGACTCCAGCCTTTTGAACAACGCCTCGCTGCTCCGCAGGGACCTGCAGGCACCGTGCCTGTCGTACATGTCCAAAGGCGAGAAGCAGCGCCTCTCCGAGTCTAAGACATCTACATGGATCACTCAGCGTACACATCGAAATGAAAAAGCATGTTGGATGCACAACTTTGATATCATTTTCCTGTGAGTGTGCAAGGGGAAGGGCACAACTGTGCCAACTGCTCTCCAAACAGGATCCATCCACTAGGTTCACAGAATCACAGAATCATAGAATCACCGGGTTGGAAGAGACCCACTGGATCATCGAGTCCAACCATTCCCACCAAACACTAAACCATGTCCCTCAGCACCTCGTCTACTCGTACTTAAACACCTCCAGGGAAGGCGAATCAACCACCTCCCTGGGCAGCATATTCCAATGCCCAATGACCCTTTCCGTAAAAAANCAGCTCTCTCAGCCACTCCTCATAAGGCCTGTTCTCCAGCCCCTTCACCAGTTTCGTTACTCTTCTCTGGACTCGCTCCAGAACCTCAACATCCTTCTTATGGTGAGGGGCCCAGAACTGCACACAGGATTCAAGGAGTTCACACGGAGTCAGAAGATTCCTACCGGCTGTAATTTTGGGCTGGGCTGGCCAGATGCCAGCCTGGGCACCATGCTTTGCCAGTCCTCCACTCACCCACCAGCCTCAAGCACCAACGTTCTTTCCCTCATAGCTCACCTGGAGCCCTTCACCTCACCTCCCACAGCCGCTCGATAACATTATGTGGTGCACGCCCTGCGTGCCCTGCACACACGGGGTGATAAAGATACAGGGAAAGAGATTCATGATAAAGATTCAGTGATAAAGATTCCTATCAGCTGTAATTTGGGGCTAGGACGCCCAGATGCCAGCCCGGGGGCCAGGATTTGCCGGTCCTCCACTCACCCACCACACTGCCCCAGTGTGACACGCTGAGGTGATGAAGAACAGCGAAAAGAGCTTCAGATTCTGCTCCACCTGCTCTGCTGGGTTTTTTAGCACCCAAGGGAGAGCCAAGCCTTTTCTCCAGCAGCCTCCCTGCCCCTAGGATGGGGGACTGGGGGGAGTCGGTGCATTAAATCCATAAATACTATCACAGCCCTCACAAGCTTCCCAGCACTGGGGAGACCTGAAGAGAGAAGGTGGGGCAACAAGGGGAGGAAGCTGATTACCCGGAGAGCTTCTTTCAGCAAGTTGATGGCGAGAAAACAGTATTTGGCAGTTTATCTGCCCTAGTGACTCATCACTACAGCGCTCAGCTAAAAGCAGCACCCGGTAATTCTTAATCTAAGTCCAACAGCCCTACTGAATCCTTGATCTAGCCCTTCTAGAGAAAAAAATTTGTCTCCTAACGAGCTTATCTCAGCCTTCAGGAGGACAGCAAAGCCCTGAAGATAAAATTCAGCAGGGATCTTCCCTAGTCTTGAAAACCTCGTGAAAAGGAAGAATAGACGTTAATTTCTCTCCTCTTATCTTTGCGAGTCTAAAGTGTCTCATTAGTTCTGCAATATTGGACTGGTCACTGCCCTGGCTGTATAAGTAACCTCAGTCTAGGGTGCCCTGGGTTCCAGGGCCAAACAGAGTTTTCTGGGCCCCTCTCCACAAGAAGGATGTTGAGGCTCTGGAGCGAGTCCAGAGAAGAGCAACGAAGCTGGGGAAGGGGCTGGAGAACANGGTTGATTCAGCTTCCCTGGAGGTGTTTAAGGGACGAGTGGACCAGGTGCTGAGGGACATGGTTTAGTGACTGATGGGAATGGTTGGACTCAATGATCTGGCGGGTCTCTTCCAACCTGGTGATTTTATGGTTCTACGGCCTAGGAGATAAATCAGAGCTGCAGTTCTCCACTGGCTGCATGTCCTGGGTGTGCAACATCCTCCCCACATGTCCTATACGTGCATTAACTTGGCAGTGGCCCCTATACGCGTCCTCCTCATCACACGCCTACCAAGAGGGTGAAACGAGCCAGGGTGCCTCCTGCTTGTTAAAGAGGTAGAAAAGAGCCCAGACAAGCAAACCTTTCAAAAGTGATTTATAAAGGACGTTTCCATTCAGTAGTACAAAACGACGCACGACCAGCCCTCCTGAGCATGTCACCTGCAGAGGAGCGGCAGGGCTGCAGGCTCAGGCTAAAGAAACATGACAGGATGCAGAATGCGGACTTTGAACTTCACATTAGCTCAAGGTTTCAGAGGCAAATAATCTTCAGCAAATACGAATTTAAATGACGATGCAGGAACAGATGTTCTCCTCCCAGAGCGAGTTACTGCCCTGCAATCACCCACGCTGGAACCGCTTTTTCCCCCTCTGAAAGTATCCAACGTATTTGGACTGAAAGCCAAGCTGAGCACATATAAGCTGAGATCAAAGCTCAGATGAACTGAGCGGATTGCTCAAACCCCCCTCTTGTCCTTCTATGCTGTCACTTGCCTTTTAATTTCAAACACGTGCACCACCTCTTCAAATCAGGCGCTTCCTTGGTCCATGCCCCCTTCCCAGTTTGCACTGGTCCTTACTGGGCACATACAGGGAGGCGCCTGAGAAGCCCGAGCCCCCGTGCTCATTACAGTGAATCTGCTAAACTTTGGGTTTCATGGATTGGTTTATAAAACAGAAAATTGCATCATACTCACTTATTTCACTCTTCCAAGGAATCCCAGAATCTAAAGGCTAAGAATATACAGGATATGAGATACAGGACATCAAGCCAAACTGCGTCATCACCTCCTGGACTATTGCTTTAAACTTGCTCTTCTTGACACACCTGGGCAGAGGCCCTGGTGTTAGGAGGCCACGTTAAAGCATTATTCCATAGGGTTCTGCAGGTCTTCTCTGGAGCCCTTTTCCTCTGAGGACAGGGGAACTGTCTTCCTTCTAGCCACAAGCTGACCCTGTAAACATTTCACACTGTGCCAATCACACCGGGTGGAAACACGAGCACTTACTCAGTGTTGGCTTCTCCATTATCTAGTGCCTTGTCACCTCCCTTCTTCCGACCGTGTTTCCTTCCAAGTCAGGTTTAAAGGATTACCTGACACCCGAGACACAACCGCTTGGATTTTCCAGGTCTTCTATCTACGATTTGGGTGAGTGCTCTGCAGTCTGGGCTTGGGAGCTCCCACCTTTGTGGCACGAACGCTGACAACAGAAGGGACTGAGATCCATTCCCTTACAGAACATGGCACACAGCAGCGTTCCCTTTGAGAAGAAAGTTTTTTTCCTATGTCTTTCCAAAAATTTCATTCCGCTACTCTCAATGTTGATTTCCTGAGTGTCCGTGGGGCAACCTGTCTTCTCAAAAAGAGCTGTCCTTGTATTGAGTTTCACACCTCCTCGTTAGTGGCATCATTAGTGACAGGACCCCCAGAGGCTGACCAGATTCCTACAAACAGCATCATTTTAAAAAAAAAGAAGTATTTTTTCAAGATTAACACATTTAACGACTATGGTACGACCTAATACAAGTCAAGTGACTTTGATCCCTTTCTATCTGGTTCAAGGCTACATCCTACCGTAAGCTTTTATTGAAGAAAGACCAATATCTTCCTTCCAATATGACTGACCATAAACAATTTGGTTTAGAGGAAGCAGGAATTCCGCTAGGATACTGTAATCGCACTCCGTTTTATCTACACAACAAACAAAACTGTTTTCTAAAGACGGTGGCCTGGACTCATTACAGACCAGATGAGACGCACACCAGCAGTCGTTATCTTTCCTTGACGTGGCCGTTGGTGAGATGGGTTCTGTTGTTCAGGGGCTCAGACCCATTCCTCTGGATATAATCGTTGGTTGCGACGGAGCTGAAACACGTGACCCCGTTCTTCTCCTTTTCCCGGATCTTTTCTCTTTCTTCGTCCTTGTCACTTTCTTCCGTGTCACTTCTCATGTCCTTGTCCATCTGCGGAAAAACATAAATGAGAAGCAATACAAACACAGAAGACTGCCCGAGATGCAGTGCTAGCTGAATCATAGAATCACCAGGTTGGAAGAGACCCACAGGATCATCGAGTCCAACCATTCCTATCAAACACTAAACCATGTCCCTCAGCACCTCATCCACCTGTCACTTAAACTCTTCTCCAGGATAAACACCCCCAGCTCTCTCAGCTGCTCCTTGGAAGACTTGTTCTCCAGCCCCCTCACCNTCAACCAACACCCCCAGGTCCTTCTCCTCCAGGCAGTTTCCAGCCAGACTTCTCCTAGTCTGTAGCTGCACAGGGTTGTTGTGCAGGACCCGTCATTTGGCCTCGTTAAACTGCTGAGCTGCAGCCTAGACATCCATCTGCTATCTATTCCACTCACTTGGCCTTTTCTCACAGTTCTCCCCTGTCTCTTCAGCTTTTAAATCACCTTTGGAAAGAGGTTCTCTCTGCCTCTCTGATTTCAGTCTCAGTGGACACCTAGCTCTGATCATAGAATCAAAGAATATTTTGGGCTGGAAGGGACCTCAAAGCCCATCCAGTTGCACCNCCCCACCCTCACAGCAAAACATTTCTTCCTAAAATCTCATCTCAATCTCCTCTCTATCAGTGCCAAACCACTCACCCTTGTCCTATCCCTGCACTCCCTGATGAAGAGCCCCTCCCAACCCTCCTGCATGCATGGTCAACATCAGGAATTACTGTACAAGCTGATTAGCAGCAGAACATCACAGATCCCCAGGACTGAGGACAACCATGGAAAACTGAGGAGAACCGCCCTGCTGCTCTGGGCACCAGCACGTGGAAGAAGGATGTGGGGAGGCAGTTAATCCAGCTCTTTTACATTTTCTAAGGGGACAAGGAGACAGCTTCTGACCACACTCGGCCTGGGCGGCTGCAGCCTGGCCTGCTGCTCTGGGCACTGCGAAAGCCTCCGAACAAACCAACAGCTCAGCACAAAGCCACTCGACTCTGACGACATTCAGCTTTATGTTCTGCTTTTCCCTCTTGCTATCGACTGCGGGTTCTGTAATTACTTCTGTAAATATTTAATTCACCGCCTTACAAAAGAGACAACGAAGAAACAATGTGGTAAAATGAGAGTTTGGAAAAAGCAGCCCAGCGCCTGCCGGCTCCCCGGGGCTGTTGCTGCTCTGCAGTACAAGAGGCCGTAACAAGTGGATAAATTCAGTTGTCACAATCCTGGTTGGAAAGAGCTCTGAGGGAAAGCAGCAAACTCCTTCTGGGACCTGAGCTTTGGAAGCTGCTCCAGGGGCATCGTCTGCTGCATGGACACCCATTGTCTCCATTTACTCTGTTCTGGGAATACCTCTTGGATCACATTAAGAAGTCTGTTTGCTCTTTCTAGAGATGCCTACATGCAAATGCAGACAGGTTTATTGAGAATCTAAGCCTGCACTGAATTCAAATTGCCTCCAAGGACAATATGGGTAGATGTTATCTTCTGTAAACAACCTGGACCTCAGGTCATCCTGGAACTGGCAGTGCAGGAACGATGCTGGAGTCTCAATCTGCTGCATAAGGACAAGCAGTAAACAATATTCCTAAATTTATCCATTCATGGCCACAGGAGATGGCTGAAGCCTTAAACCCAGAGAGATTCCTGAAGGAGCTACACATCTGCGCAAGTTATGATGATGTATCTCAGCTCGCCTGTTTGAGGGAATGAGTCCTGTCCATCAGGACCTAGGCTGAGTTCTAGTTAATGCAGGTGAGGGGACAGCACGCGAGAAGTTGCTGCAGGTAAACCTGTGCGAGAAAGTAGAACTGTGGAGATCAGAAAGGCCTGTGAGAAGAACGTGAACTTCTGGCTGGAGCAAGAACTCCATCGCTCTCAAAAAGGGGAGAACCATAGAATCAACGGGTTGGAACAGACCCAGCAGATCGAGTCCAACCATTCCCACCAATCTCTAAACCACGTCCCTCAGCACCTCATCCACCTGCACCTTAAACCCCTCCAGGGAAGGTCACTCAACCCCCTCCCTGGGCAGCCCATTCCAGTGCCTAATGACCCTTTCTGTGAAGAATTTTTAGCTTATGTCAAGCCTGACCCTCGCCTGGTGGAGCTTGAGGCCATTCCCTCCTGTCCTGTCCCCTGTCCCTTGGGAGAAGAGCCCAGCTCCCTCCTCTCCACAACCTCCTCTCAGGTAGCTGGAGAGAGCAATGAGGTAACTGCGACTTCTGATTGCACTTTGGGCTACTAAATATCATCATTAGGACCGATCTGGTTGGGATTATTTCTCTTTGCCATTCGCTGCTCAATGCAGAAAGCTTTCAAATGTGGGTTTTTTTTGCATGAAATGTGCCGCGTGATTTTTAGATAACAAAGGCAAAAATTCTGTATACGCTTCGGTATTTTTCTCCCTGAGGGTTCGTGTCTTTCTAGTAAGGCTGTTTACTACCTCATCGTTTAACAGTGTAATAACTGCAATGATAATTCAGCCCACACGAGCCTTAGGAAAACAATACAAGGGAGTCTTCAGTCGCGTCTTCATTTCTGCCCTGTGAAGTTTGTCCTTCCAAATTTGCAAATTATTTGCTCTGTGCTCCCTTCAGGGAAGGCAGATAAAGAAAATGGGGACAACGTGGATGGGGATGAGCCTTTAATGCATGTTGTCAGTTCCCGTAAGGCAGAATTCCCCAGCTGGGTGCTAATAAAACAACTCCTCCTGGGCTGTGAGGTCAACCCCCACACGGCCCTGGCTTGTTACTCCTGGATTGCGTCCTTGGCATGTGGCCAGTCCAAAGCCATTAGGTCGTGCCTTTGATTCTGGGAAGAATTTCGTGCTGAGCAGCAGTTTGGCCTCACAGCAAACGCTACGGGCAGAGGGAGTGGGATGCGTTTCACTTGAAGTTTATACAGCTGCACCTCACGCATTCATCCAGGCTCTCTCTGGTAGAGATAAACAGCACTACCTGAGTGCAATCCTGAATGGATTATGCTTTGGGCACACCCGTTTACCTCTTCTGATATGAAAAAGGGTCCAGACAGCTGGTTCAGACCAAAACGTCTACTCTGTAGACATCTGTTGCAAAACCTGTAATAGTGACAGGGCAGTGGTGAAGGGGCTGGAGAATAAATCTTATGAGAAGCGGCTGAGAGAGCTGGGGGTGTTTAGCCTGGAGAAGAGGAGGCTGAGGGGAGACCCCTTCGCTGCCTACAACTGCCTACAAGGAGGTTGTAGAGAGGAGGGTGTTGGATTTTTCTCCCAAGTGACAGGTGATAGGATAAGGGGGAACGTGATCAGGCTGCACCAGGGAAGGTTCAGACTGAACATTAAGAAAAAATGTTTCACTAAAGGGGTCATCAGACACTGGAACGGCTGCCCAGGGAGGTGGTTGAGTCACCATCCCTAGAGGTATTTAAAAAACAGGTAGACGAGGTACTTAAGGATATGGTTTAATGGCAGACAGGTAAGGTTGGACTCAATGATCTCAGAGGTCTTTTCCAACCTGGTGATTCTATGATTCGAAGCAAGTTTGCTGAAGATGCAAACCCAGGAGGAGCGGCTGGTATGCCAGAGGATCACGCTGCTGCTGACAGGGCCCTCAACAGGCTGGAGAAATGGGCTGACAAGAACTTTGTGAAGATGAACAAGGGGAATGTGAAGTCTTCCACTTGGGGAGGAACAGCCCCAGGCACCATGATATGCTGGGCTGACCATCTTTTCTAAGGAAAATCTGGAGGCTCCGGCAGATGCCAAGTCGAGCATGAGCCAGCAAAGTGCTCTTGGCCTTCAAGGCCTGTATCAGGAGAGGTACTGCCAGCAGGGCGAGGGAGCTGATCCTTCCCCTCATTCTGCTGGAGGGCTGTGTCCAGTTCTGGGCTCCTCAGTACAAGACAGACATGGACACACTAGAGAGTCCAGTGAAGGACTGCAGGGATGATGAAGGGACTGGAGCATCTCATGAGGAAAGGCTGAAAGAGCTGGGACTGTCCAGCCTGGAGAAGGATGCATCAATGGACGTTATCAATAGATATGGATACCTGAAGGGAGGGTGCAAAGAAGACAAAGCCGGGCTCTTCTCAGTGTTGCCCAGTGACAGGACAAGAGGCAATGAGCACAAATTGAAACACTCCCTCTGAAGATCAGAAACCCCTTTTTGAACTGAGAGGGTGTCCAGGCACTGGCACAGGGTGATCAGAGAAGTGCTGAGGTCTCCATCCTCAGAAATATTCAAAAGCCATTTGGACACGGCCCTGAGCAACCTACTCCAGGTGACCTTGCTTGAGACAAAGAATATGGACAAGCCTTCCAGAGGTACCTTCCAACCTCAGCCATTCTGTGATCTCAGCAACACCGTCACTAAAAATCCTCTACTAGAAAAAACCACTTTTGCACTGGCCTCACCAGTCATGACAACTTTCCCTGGACTTTCCCTGGCTTCAGTTTCTTCGTTTCGTTACAAATGCAAATCATACTGGACCGAGTGCTGGGATCCTTACACAGATGTCAATGGTTTTGCTCAGAGAAATGTCCCCTGGAGTCCAACTTACATTTGTCTTGAATACAAGCACTGGAAGCGCACTCGATATTGTAGGGACTCATGACAATTGTACTTTTTTTTTGGTCAATTTTCCCTCATAATATTGAGTGTTCCCCTCACCTCCCTGTTTGGAATGCACACATATAATTTCACCAGGGCAAGAAGGAATCCATCCCAGACAAACCCCTGTGCTCGCGAGCAGTCTAGACGGACCCTCCCTCCCCGTGTGACGCAAGGGGGGACTACAAAGCGATCCATACCGTGCCCTGGAGGACGAACTTGCAGAGCATGCGAATAATTAGGCAGGACCAGAAGACGTGGAGCAGCTGCAGAGTTATCAGGAGAACGTTGACGAAGTAGTACCCGAAGAAGGGCTGGAATATCTCCATGGAGTAATAGTAGGTGTTGTAGAGCACTCTGCAGGAGAGAGGGAATCACGGTGGAGAAAAAGCGTGCGGTTAGTAGGGCCGCGACTAAGCTCAGAAAGTTCTCATCACAGAGGTCAGTCATGTCCTTACTTATAACACAACTGAGCCAACCCTCAGTTCTCCATGAGAAACACAAGGCAGAGCTGTAGGTGGAGGTTTCCTCCTATGTTGTACACTTCAGGGCTTTAAGATTCCTCTATAACCCCAAGGCAGCCCACCCTCGCTCCCCCCAGTGCACAAGGACTGAGAAGCAAAGGCTGAAGCAAAAGGTTCATCAGCTGGCTGAATTATCCTGTCCCACAAAAGGCAGCTTCTCCATTTCCCCTGAATGCAGCAAACTCACGTGTAGGGGTAAATGACCAGGCGGCTGAAGAGGAAAACGGCTGAGAAGACCATGAAGAGGATGTCACAAGTTTTCTTCCACTTCATGTAATTGAATATTTTAGTTGGCTGGAAGGAGAAGGAACAATCAAACAGCAGGTCAAGACGGTGCGTCTGCACGTGCTCCAGGAGGCCAAAGAGCCAGACGTGACACAATCTGCATGCAGGTAACTCTGCCTCCTCCAGGCTACCTGCAGGGCAACCTCAGCTTGGTCATGAGATAGAAACATGGAATGGTTTGGGGCAGAAGGGACCTCAAAGCGCATCCAGTCTCACCCCTGCCATGGGCAGGGACACCTCCCACTGGATCAGGGCCCTCGAACCTGGCCTTGAACCCCTCCAGGGATGGGGCAGCCACCCCTGCTCTGGGCAACCTGGGCCAGGGCCTCCCCTCCCTCACAGCAAAACATTTCTCCCTAAGATCTCATCTCAATCTCCCCTCTTTCAGCTTCAAACCTTTTTCCCTCATCCTATTCCTATGCTCCCTGACCAAGAGCCCCTTCCCAGCTTTCTTGGAGACCCTTTCAGTACTGAGACCTGCTTTAAGGTCTTCCTGGAGCCTTCTCTTTTCCAGGCTGAACAACCCCAACTCTCCCAGCTTGTCCTTGCATGGGAGGTGCTCCAGTCCTTGGATCATCTTTGCAGCTTCCTCTGGACTCGCTCCAACAGCTCCAGATCCCTCCTATGCTGAGGACTCCAGGACTGAATGCAGGGTTCTGAGTACACTTCTGCACTGAATTATCCCTGAAATGCTCTAACTCTTGGCCCACACTGTGCTAGGTTTAAAGACGCCCTTTGGCTGAAGAGCACCCTTGCTACCTCAGCTCTGACTGACACGTAAGCTGTGGGGCTCACCTCCAGGAAGCAATCGGAAGCATCGTGGATCACTAACACCAGCGTCCCAATGCGGATGTAATTGGCGCAGTACGAGAAGCTGATCAGGAAGATAGTTGCAGCGTGATGGATTATCTGCTCCTTGAAGTCCTGGTGAGAAAGGGGAAAGCGGAGAATAAAATCTTTAATGTAGCTTCTGCGCTGGTTAAAAATTCCCTCCAGCAGGTAGCGATGAAATCTCCCCACCCATGACTAAGAAACCTCCCCATACATCTCTTCTTACCCACATAACTCTTCTACCAAACACATTCTAGAAATGTATCAAGAGACCCCAGAATGAAGAGTTCCTGGTGTGAACTGAGGATCTCACGACAAAGAACACTCTCTCCCTTCACTAGTAACGACGGGACGATGGTTCAAATCAGAAGACAGATTAGTAAAAGCCGATGATTTACTACAGACAAATTCAACATGAAGAGAGGTTCCTTCTTTTCACAAAGCAGTGTCCATACCCATCTCTGCCCCATTCCTGTGCAAGCCTACCTGTCTGCACAATCACCTCATGCCCCCAGGCTCGCAGATGGGGTCTCACAACCACCCTCTACCTGCAGCCTTGCTGCTCACATACACCTATAGCATCAAACCCTGCCTGTAGGTTCACTGCTCCCAGGAACACACGGCTTATCTGGCAGAGAATCATCTCTTTTCCTGTCTCTACAGTCACTGCAGACCAGAAGAGACCTGGGAGAGTAATTCTTCAACTCGGCTTTTAAGTTTGGATTGAGAATTCTGCAGCAGTTTGCACCTTTCTGCATCAGGGTTTGCATTCTCCACTTCCCACTGGCCGGGAACAGAAATTCCTGGGAACGAGCTCGGACAGCGTCCCCCAAAACCTCAGACTAGCGCTACACAAAGGCTCCTGGAGATCGTTCTCCTGACTGTTCAACTTAGCTCCTGTCTGTGCTAGATTCTTCCCCGAGGCTGCCACTCACCTTCCTCTTCACATCAAAGGGCAGGGTGAAGACCAGCGAGCAGTAGAAGGAGAGCTCCAGCAGGTAGTACCAGAACACGGATGGCAGGAGAGGCTAGGAGAGAGAGAGAGAAACACCGACCAGATAAAGTGGAGCAAGGGCTGGGAGCGAAGATTCCTTCCTAGGCAAAAGAACAGCAGACAACCAAACCAACAAAACTGGTTCTTGCAGCTTCAGGGGGAAATACTTCAACTGAACAAGCGGTTACTTATTAAATGTCATCTGGGCTGAGGGGAAAGCAACGAGCAGGGGAAATTCCACTTCGCCGCACCATCTGGAACATATATAAGTCCATGGGACCTGATGAGATGCATCCTGGAGTCCTGAGGGAATTGGCTGATGTGGTTGCCAAGCCACTCTCTGTGATATCTGAAAAGTCCTGGCAATCAGGAGAAGCCCCTGGTGGCTGGAAAAAGGGTAAAGTTGTGCCCACTTTTAAAAAGGGCAGAAAAGACGACCCTGCAAACTATTGACATGTCATCCCCACCTCTGTGCCTGGGAAGACCATGGAACAGATCCTCCTAGAAGCTGTGCTAGTGCACATGGAGGGCCAGGAGGTGATTAATGGCAGCCAGAGCAGCTTCACTATATTCACTATCACTAGCTTCACCATCTATCTGGACTTCTGTAAAGCCTTCGACACGGTCCCCCACAACATCCCTACCTCTAAATTGGAGAGAGATGGATTTGATGGGTGGACAGTACGGCGGATAAGAAACTGGTTGGAGGGTTGTATTTAGAGAGTGGTGGTCAATGGCTCTAAGTCCAGATGAAGATCCATGACTAGTGGTGTCCCTCAGGGGTCCATACTGGGACTGGTGCTGTTTAAAATCTTCATCAGTGGTATTGACAGTGAGATCAAGGGCACCCTCAGCAAGTCTGCAGATGACACCAAGCTGAGTGGGGCAGTTGCCACAGTGGAAGGACGGGATGGCATCCAGAGGGAGCTGGACAGGCTGGAGAAGTGGGGCTGTGAGAACCTCAAGAGGTTCAATGAGTCCAAACACAAGGTCCTACACCTGGGTCAGGGCTTGTGAGCCTGAATTTAATTCAGTGCCTTCTCTTTTGTCAGCAACATAACCTGATTTCCAAAAGATACTCAAAGACAATACACGATCTATAACAGCATTTTCCCCTCTCGTGTGACTCACCTGCTGTGGGTAACCTGTCCAGCACTCTCTGTGGTCCCAAAGCCAGGGCTTCTGCAAAGAAAATGCAACACGAATGTGATAATGCCAGAGGAATTCTTCTCTTATCCGCTGCCAAACTCCTTTAGTGTGTTCCCACTACAGAACTTGTTGTGTTTTATTACAGGTAGAGCTGGCTGCACTGTCTGGAATTCAGTTGCCAAGACATTTCCACTACAAGAAGTCGCAGTTGCCTCATTGCTCTCTACAACTACCTGAAAGGAGGTTGTGGAGAGGAGGGAGCTGGGCTCTTCTCCCAAGGGACAGGGGACAGGATGAGAGGGAATGGCCTCAAGCTCTGCCAGGGGAGGTTCAGGCTCGACATAAGCTAAAAATTCTTCACAGAAAGTGTCATTAGGCACTGGAATGGGCTGCCCAGGGAGGTGGTTGACTCGTCTTCCCTGGAGATGTTTAAGGCATGGGTGGGTGAGGTGCTGAGGGACATGGTTTAGAGATTGGTAGGAATGGTTGGACTTGATGATCCGGTGGGTCTCTTCCAACCTGGTTGTTCTATGATTCTATGATTCTATGAAATGGCCTGAAGTTGCACTATGGGAGGCTTTGATTGGATAGCAGGAAAAAAATTCTTCACTATAAAAGAGCAGTGAAGCCCTGGCAGAGCTTCCCAGGGCAGTGGGGGAGTCTCCATCCCTGGAGGGGTTCAAAAAAGATGTACATGTGGCGCCTGAGGATACGGTTTAGCAGGCACAGTGGGGTTGGGCTGACGGTTGGACTGGACGAGCTCAGAGGTCTTTGTGGGAATGGTTGGACTCGATGATCCAGTGGGTCTCTTCCAACCCGCTGATTCTGTGATTCTGTGATTCTGTCTCTCCCAACTTTAATGATTCCACGATTCTACGTTTCACAACAAAACCTGCCACTTGTGCAGGCTCTGGCTGGGTAGAAGGTTGGGTACTTACATCGTACAGGACGGCAAGTCCAGTGAAGAAAGCAATGATGTAAAACGTAAACCTCCAGCTACAAACAATCAAAAGAAAGTACGTTAGAGACCCACTCATTTGGCACCAAGCTCCAATTCTGTGTCTCGATTACATCCAAAGAATGACTCTGGGCAGGCAAAGACACACGTTAACACATTCAAGGTTTTCCCAGATCAAGATAGTTACACAAGAGGGTTACAAGAGTGTTACTGGCACATTCAACAGACTTCACGAAGAGTAATTCTTCTGCTTTAGAGACAGCAGAAAAGACGAGAATCCCCCTGACTGAAACCACCCAGATAATCACCCCAAACCTCCCAGCACCTGCCTCTGCCTCCCCTAAGTGTTGGCAATTAGATATGCTAAAGTCCTCATCATGTAAAGTAACTATCCTGCTTGGTCTCAGACAGGAGCTGGTAGTGACTTTACCCACGCTAAACCCCAAAGAAGTTCCTAGAAAACTTTTACCAGGCTCAGTGGACAGGGGCAGGTCGTGCTCAACACCCACAGTAAAGCAAGGAATGAGAGGAATTTCACCCAACGGAGTAAACAGGCAGCTAACAGACTAAACACGGGAAACTTCAAAGGAGTCCAACCATCTAAACCAGTTTTCTCATTTCCAAAAATCTCCATAACAAATCGGAAGCAACTACGCTCTAAGAGATGCCGCCTGTCAGCGACGGCCCCAGGAGCTCCCAGCCAGACACAAAGCTTCAGTTGGAAAGACAGGATGGAGCACGGCGAGCTGACTCAGAAAAGCATTTCTTGCTTGCTATTCACTGTTACTATTTACTGCACGTCAGCTGAGCGCAGGGAGAACTTAGATTTCAGCGTGGTGGAAGCAGGTGAAGTTGCCCTACAACTCCTCGTCCCCAGTTTTGATTGCAATTAGCTGGAATACAATGAATAATACACACTTTCTTTTCTTTTCTTTTTCAATTAGGGTTTTTAAGCCGAGGTTTTCAGTCAGAGGTTGAGTGTTAAATGGAGCACGAGGTGATCAACTCGAAGTTGATGCCTCCCCTGTGGAAACACGCTTATAGATATGAACAGCACTGCAGAAAATTCATAATTACTTTCATCTTTGTGATTCTCCTGGGAGAATCGATTTCCTTCCACCAACAGCAGAGCAGCCGCTGCTGAAGTCAGGCTTTTTCAACCAAGCTCAGGAGAATCCTCCTTGTCTAGGGAAAGCTTAGCCAAGTCTAACATTTGCAGAACTGGCTGACGCGAGATTTATTTTGTGCCTCCGCATCTTTTGGGGCCACAAAGCTGGTGAGGGATCCAGAGAAGTTGTAGGAGGAGTGGTTGTAGTCACTTCGTCTGGTCAGTCTGGAGGAGACTGAGGGGACACCTCACAGCAGTTTACAGCTTCCTCACAAGGGGAGGAGGAGGAGAAGGCGCTGAGCTCTTCTCTCTGGTGACTGATGACAGGACCCAAGAGAATTGCAGGAAGGTGGCACGGGAGAGTTAGGGTGGACACTAGGAAAAGGTTCTTCCCTCAGAGGGTGGTGGAGCACTCGAACAGCCCCCAGGGAAGCAGTCACGGCACCAAGCCTGACAATATTCCAGAAGAATTTGGCCACTGCCCTCAGCCCCACGGCGCGAACGCTGGTGGTGTCCCGTGCAGGGACAGGAGTTGGGCTCGATGATCCTTGTGGGTCCCTTTCAACTCACGTGATTCTGTGATCGTATGGATTTCCACACAGCCGCCTCCAAGAAGAGTTCTGCTCTTTGGGGAGCACAACCCCCTTTTTCCGCCACCATAAAGGAGCGCTGGGGTTTGACTTGTAGGATGCTGACGTTAACCGACAGCAGATACAAGCAGATAGAAGCCTGCAGATAGAATCTATCTGCATACAGACAGAAGCTTACGACTTCTGACAGCACCGGCTGCAGAAAAGATGCAGCAGAAGGCATCAGCTTGCAGTGAGGCAGAGGGGAGGCAGGGGAAAGGCATCAGAAAGGCTGATGGTTTTGGAGGCACCCAAACAGCAGCGAAGCAGCAAGAACCAGTAAAGCTGCGGAACACGAGGGAGTTTTTTAGGGACAATGCTGTTCAAAAGCAGAATGCCAGGCTTAAGAGATAGAAACAGGGGTCCTACAAGGAAAAAAAAAGGTGAGACAAAGTAAAAGGAGAGCTGCGAGTGAAAATAAAAGGGAAAAGCAAGGAATGTTTCAATAACAGAGAAGCAGCAGAGAGGTGCAGAAGAACCAGGTGGGGCAGGGAAGACCCTGGAGGCAGCGAACTGGGATGCTCTGTGGGCAGGGATGGAGGGCACGGAGGCAGCGAGCTGGATCCTTTGTGTAGGATGGAGTGTGAAAGGCCCCTTGCTGCTCACAGTTTGTGCTACCACTCACCAGGCCTCGCAAAACTTCTTTGACAGGCTGGGTCGGTCTGCGTTCCTCCGGTGCCGGAACCACCTCTCCACCTTCCTCACCGGCAAGTCACACTGTTTGGCTAAACTGATCAGGTCACTCTGGAAAACAGGTGAGGAGCAGGGCTCAGATCCAAACCCAAAGGTCGGGAGGAGCAACGTGGGGCATCTCACGTGCCCCACCACCGAGCCCAGCTGGAGGCTCCAGGCAAGCCCGAGGCCCTTGAGGCTGAGGCACTTTTCAGAAAGCTGTCCTATCTTAGCGTGAAGACCTCCAAGAGTAGAAAATCTTATTAATGCTAAATGCTAAATATTGCAACTTTACATTCTTTATGTGAACTTCCTACCTTTCAAGCTTCGGTCTCATCTCCTCATAGGAGTTTGTTGTCGAATCGCTTCCTCACCCTGTCTTCAGGGACAGAGTCCCATAAACCTATCCCTCCAACGCAGATTTTCTGCAGGTGAAATGATTTTTAAAGTTCCACAATGAATCTCGTTATCCCTTTCAGCATCCTGGTACAGTTACCAGCAAGTTACTTCTCTGGAGTGAGTCCAGAGAAGAGCAACAAAGGTGGTGAAGGTGCTGGAGAACAGGCCTCATGAGGAATGGCTGAGAGAGCTGGGGGTGTTTAGCCTGGAGAAGAGGAGGCTGAGGGGAGACCTCATTGCTCTCTACAACTCCCTGAGAGGAGGTTGTGGAGAGGAGGGAGCTGGGCTCTTCTCCCAAGGGACANCCTGGTGATTCTATGGTTCTATGAAATAACATGAGTCTTGAACAGACACAACAGCATTAGGACATCAGGGAAAGCTTCTTCGCCGAAAGGGTCCTCAGGCACTGGAATGGTTGCCCAGGCTGGTGGTGGAGTCACCATCCCTGGAGATGTTTAGAAGAGGGGTAGATGGGGTGCTCAGGGATCTGGTTCAGTAGCGGACAAGGATGGTTGGACGTGATGATCTCAAAGGTCTTTTCCAACCTTGGGATTCTACGATTTTCCTACACAATATTCTCCAATTTCTCAACAAATCACTCATAGAAATCCTGCGACTACCTTCTTGTCCTTAGGCTATTAAAAGTCTGGAATGTGACATGGCAGAAGTTCATCACGTTTTATACTCCTCTGGGAAACAGCACAGTGGATTGCTTTATTTTTTTAAGTAAAGCAATGATTTTTCATGAAATGTGTTTATTTTAATGATGCTACGTCAGTGATTAACACGGTCCCAGCATGTTGTAGAGAAGCGTGTCCACTGCCAATTTTCAGACGTGCTTCCTCCCACTCTTTCTTAGTGATCGCTGTGCTTGTGGTGGAGACAAACGGAGACGCTGGTTTCTATTCTCCAGCTGCTCCGTAATATGGAATCCTTCCCAAGGAGAAGGCTGCTGAGAACAGCAAAATCTCGGCTTGTACCGAGCACATAAAAGCTGACTCATACACAGGTCTCTGCGAGCTCATGGGAGAGGGAGGAAGGCAGGAGATTGGCTGTGGTGGAACCAGCGAAGGGAGAGCGCAGTGCAGCTCCTGCTCCACTCCTGGTGGGCTCCCATATGAGGACAGGCTGAGAGAGTTGGGGTTGTTCAGCCTGGAGAAGAGAAGGCTCCAAGGAGACCTTGGAGTGGCCTTCCAGTATGGAAGGAGGCTCCAGGAAAGCTGGCTCTTGACCAGGGAGTGCAGGGATAGGACAAGGGGGAACAGTTTTCAGCTGAAATAAGGGAGACTGAGATGAGATTTTAGAAAGAAATGTTTTGCTGTGAGGGTGGCGAGGCCCTGGCCCAGGTTGCCCAGAGCAGTGGTGGCTGCCCCATCCCTGGAGGGGTTCAAGGCCAGGCTGGATGGGGCTTGGAGCAACCTGATCCAGCGAGAGGTGTCCCTGTCCATGGCAGAGGTGGAACTGGATGGGCTTTGAGTTCCCTTCCAACTCAAACCATTCTACGATTCTGACTCTGATTTCCCCAACTTCTTCAAGATCACTCATTTTATCTCTCATGGCGAAACTACCCACCATTTGTGTTTGCAGTTTTCTGATGCTCCTCACAATCTCTGTGATGACGATCAAAGACTTCAGTTCACTTCCTGAAAGGCCAATCTCAAACTGAGGGGTTGCACAGCAGCAGAACGACCCCAGAACTGGGAGCACTTGGCTGCCAGCCTGCAAGAACGAGCACCACGGGGATCAGCTCGAGGCAGTTGATGTGACAGCAATTTCCCAGTGCACGAAGAGAAGGCACCAGAGAATCCAGAGAATCACTACTGAATGGCTGGGGTTGGAAGGGACCTCTAGAGCTCATCTGGTCCACTCTCCCTGCTCAAGCCGAGCTACCTAGAGGTGTTGCCCAGAATCACGTCCAGACGGCTTCTGAATATCCCCAAAGATGGAGACGCCACAACTTCTCTGGGCAACCTGTTCCGGTGCCTGGTCACCGTCACAGTAAGGAAACGTTTCCTGATGTTCAGACAGAGCCTCCCGTGTTTTAATTTGTGCCACGTGCAAGTGAAACACAAGGAGGAAGAGAAGTTGTCACTATTTCCTTTGGGAGAACAGTTTCTTGTCCACAGAAGTTTGAGATTTAATTTTTTTTTGGCTGCTACCTACAGAGAGCTGCTCTCCCAGATGTTCAGGAGAGGAACATAGCTGATGGTATTTGCAGAATAATCCCTGTGGCTGGCTGGTCTCAAGGTCAGCACTACAGTGGCTTCTTGAGCTTCCAAATACGAGTGACATTAGTGAACTTCAGGACTCCAAATGTGATTTTATTTGGCTAAAAAAACCACAATGGCTAAACCTAGAGGAACAGCCGAGGTAGAAAGGACTCACCTCTCCAGGCTTCTTGCAGCGCGTGCTGTAGAACGCTTCCAGCACAGGGTTGGGCTGAGCTTTTGGTCTCTGCTTGTCTCTCACGCCCAGTTTGCTACCGAGGGGCAGGGCTACGGCTCTGCGAAAGAACAGATAAAGGCTCAGCCAAAACCAGAACAGCATTTTCTGATACGGCAGCACGATTAAAACGTAAGGCGGCACCTAACGGCTGCCTCCCACATTTTGAATCCAAGCCCAATTATCATGTCAAGATAAGGTAGATAAAGAAACCGGGAAGATAAAAACCCAAACTAAGAGCAGAAACAGTGGGACTTGGACCCTATTTTCTTTGATGCTATGTGGCAATATCCAGAATCACAAGGCTGGGAAATGCTCTATCGTGCTCTGTCAACATCTGAATCCACCGGGCTTGGGCAGCTGGGATTAAGGCAGAAAGCCCAGACTTGCAGCCCCGATGCCTATCGCTGGTGTCTGGCTCGCTTGCAGCGTATGCACAGAGCTGATGATAAGGGCTAATCGTTGTGCTCCGGTACCTGAAAGGGGCTACAAGAAAGCTGGGGAGGGACATTTTACAAAGGCTTGTGGTTACAGGCTGAGGGGTAATGGGGATAAACTGGAGAGGGGCAGATTTAGACTGGACATAGGAGGAATTTCTACACGATGAGACTGGTGAGGCCCTGGAACAGGTTGCTCAGGGACATTGTGGCTGCCCCATCCAAGGAGGGGTTGAAGGCCAGGTTGGATGGGGCTTGGAGCCCCTGATCCAGTGGGAGGTGTCCCTGCCCATGGCAGCGGGGCTGGAACTGGATGATCGTTAAGGTCCCTTCCAACACAAACTATTCCATGATTCTACGATCTAACAATACTGAACACTCATGCCATCTGCTTGAATTAAAGACTTGGCTCAAGATGAAGACTGAGGTTCTATCAGATGTGTGGTATTAACGCAGAAAGAAATGTCCTGCAGAAATAAGCGGCCGCTTCATCATTATCGGAGGAACCCAGCTCTGTTTTCCCTAATGTGAATCAGACATCAGTTGCAAAATAAGAACACAGCGATGAGAAACCTGGCCACAGGCACGGATGCTTATGCTGGCTGGGCATCCACAGGGGAAGAATGCATTAAAAAAAAAAAATCTGCATTGATAGAAAAATGTTACCAAGGTGTAACAAACCCTGATCATTCTTTTTGAAAAGGAAGCCATTTGATAGAAGCTACTCTGAAGAGGAAGGTGCAATAAAGCTCTGTGGTTGAAGAAGAACCTCACAGCAGCTTCTTATCAGCCCACACTGGCAGCTGAAAGGTCTGAACATTTTCCAGACACAATAAAAGGAAAGGGAAGGTTTCTGCCAGGTGTCAGGGCAGCTTGACAGCAAGTTTTTTATTGAAAAACTATTTAAATTATCCTGACAGGCTTAGAATCACGGTTTGGGTTAGAAGGGACCCACCGAGTTCCACCCCCTGCCACAGGCAGGGACACCTCCCACCAGATCAGGGTGCTCCAAGCCCCATCCAACCTGGACTTGAACCCCTCCAAGGATGAGATACCCATGAACATTTTTATTTAATCCCTGCCTTCTCTCTCTTTTCTGCTGGTTTGTTATAACCACGGCATAAACCCTCCCTGTAAGAGAAACCAGGCCACTGCAGTCGATAAACACAGGGTGCAATTAACCAATGTTACAATTACTTTGTTGTTGAGGTTCAGAGTTTAACCATGAATTATAGGACCGA